>JABSTQ010008192.1:0-68731 GCA_013358835.2 Ixodes persulcatus | reverse complement strand
GGTCTGCGAAGCGTGGCAGAGCCCGACGGTCCGAGCTGCGTAGGGCTGAGGGGAGGGTGTCTGGAAGGCTTGCCTTGCACGGCCCCTTGTGAGCCTGGATCCTTGAGTCGTCTGTTCCGCATGTCCACCAAAAGGCCGAAGTGACGGAGAAAGTCTGCTCCCAGGATTGCAAACTTTACTTCCGCCACGATGAAGACCCAGCGGAATGTCCTGTTGAGGCCTATGTCGACGGCTAATGAGCGATTCCCATACGTGGCGATTGTTGTGTTGTTCACAGCTTGCTGGGGGGATGAGCCTGGATGCTTCTGATCGACAGCAGACGCCGGGATCACGCTCACTTCGTCGCCCGTGTCGACGAGGAAACGGACGCCCTTGCCGCGGTCGGTGAGAAAGAAGACCGAGGGGCGACTTCCCGACAGGGCGGAGGCACTGGTCACCCTCAGTGCCGTCCCCGGCCATTTCCCGACGAGTGCTCGCAGGGCGGGACACAGTAGCGTGCGGTGTTGCCGTACTTCTGGTGGTACCAGCAGAACCTCTGTTGCAGACGCGGCGTGTTACCCTGGGATGACGGGCGGGAATCAGACGCCCGCAGGGCGGCTATCATGTCGGTGAGGTGCGAGATTTCCGCTCGGATCTCTTGCAGTTGATCAGGAGTAGCCGGTTCCGCTTGCACGGCTGAGACAGCGGAAGGGGGAACCGCCATTAGTCTATCGCCGAGCTCGGCCAGCTTGCAGAGGTTTGTTTCTCCGACGGAGGTGAGCACCACGCGCACGCCTGTGGAAGAAGAGTTCTCGCAGCAGGATGCTGTCGAGACCCGCCGTCGTCGTGCCGAGCAGTTGCTGCATGTGACGCAGCAGCTGGCTCGGCGTCCGGTCCCCAAGTTCCGCTTCATGGAGAAGTCGCTGCAGACGCTGGAGCTCTGAAGGGGTAACCTGTCGAATAACGGTCTCCTTTGGCGTTTTGTAAGCCTCCTCGGCCGGCGGAGCAAGCAGCAAATCCCGAATCTCGCAAGCTGTTGCAGGTGGCAAGCTGCTCACCACGTGGTGGTACCTTGTGAAATCTGACGTGATGCGTCGTGCGGCGAACTGCGATTCTACTTGTACGAACCACAGTTCGGGATCGGCGGTCCAGAATGGCGGCAACTTGATGCTGACGGCGGAGACAGAAAGGGCGTTTTGATCCTGTTCTGATGTCATGGCGCTGTTGATCACGTCCGGGTCACCAATGTTGGGTTGCACGCAAGGTCGAGAGAAGGGAGACCTGACGGGCTTCCGTACCAAACTCAACTAACTTTATTTTTAGCAGTTCTCCGCTCTCCCGAGTTCACCCTTTTTCCCCGTCGTCCTTTCCCTTCCCGAGCTGCAGAAGAAGGGAAACTTTCCGATGCGGGAGAGAAGGGAAATCCGGTTCGCCCCTCTCGGACCGCGTTCGGACGTGGCTTGGGGCCACTACAAGGCCATGATCGGGCAGGAAGTGCCCATCTAAAGACATTTATTAGTGATTGGCATTAAACTAAGCTTTGGATTTCATCACATAGCAAGCCTGGGTGAGGTGTAATTCAAGAAAATTTAATGTTCGACAAGTTTAATACTTTGTGGTGCTTTCCTGTCTGCTTCGGTTCCTCCATCCTGTGTTTATCTTGTGCTTTTTCTACCAAGAAACACGGCATTATTCCAGCCGTAGGCACCATATGTCATTCCCTTCTGCAATCTTAAGATTATAGGATCCTAACTGCCGGCAGCTAAGTGTCAATTAGTTCCGACTTGTGCATACAGTACAACCTCTTTTGCTATGTAACCGATCCCCACTTTACAGCCTGGGTATCTGTTCTTGTAAACGACAGTAGTGCTACATGTTAAATGGCTCTAAAACGTTGGAGCAAACTCGCATCTCATTATTTTTTAGCTGAATAAACTGTGTCTGTTTGGCTGTGCTTGTTATCCTATCTGTGTGTTTTAAATTTAATTGGACACCTTACATTAAAAAAAAAAAAACATTTCTATAGAACAGAGGTGTTCATATTAAGGAGACATTATTGTATCATCCTTGGAACTAGTTTGCCATAGCCAGTGTTCTAATATGTATTGCTTTTTTATGCAGTGCCTGCCTTTCCTTGCCCCTCATGAGGACGACTGAGAAAGCGACTTTGCGCCACGACGACGGATGGCAGGTATTCCAAGTGTCGTCACCTATAGTGGCCATGTGCTATGTGTTCGCAGCATTGTAGGCCGATTGTGGAGCACTTTCAAAATGAACTTTCGCTGTGTACATTGTATGAGCATATACAATACGGGGCACGTACAGTCAGAAGGATTATGAGAGGGAACATGCGGGCACGTGTCACTTGGTACAGGCAGAGCAGCCTAGCAAGTGTCGCACACGCGCACTGAGGGGCCCTGGCTCTTCGAAGAGCTGAGGCAGAAGTTTCAGCAGCGGTGTCACCGCCCTGGCGACTTATCGCTGAAGCAGAAACGGGCTTAGCTAGCTTTGCTGGAGGCTGGCTTTGTGTAGTGTGTGTAGACCGGGAACGTAGGCTTATAAACTTCGGCAACAAGAATACTACGCGGCTCTGGTGTTTTGGTACGAGCAACAGACGTGACACAATCTGCTACGACTAGCTACGACCACCCACCGCAGTGGTGGAGGCATCGGTGGAGGCACCTGTGTACTACGCCGTTGCCGTAACCCGATAGTGCTCATCTGGCATGGAGGGCTTTCTGCCCAGAGTCTTCGCTCGTCACCGAGTGTAATTTCTCGTGTTTTTCTTTGTGTGTTCAGGGGCTGGACGGTCCTCATACAGCAGTTCTTCAGGCTCAAAGGTGACTAAAAGTGGAGGGTGGGTGGACTTGCAGCAATCCTCTCGGTTGGTGCGTGTGACAGAACCACTGTACGGCATCATCGGGAGGACACCGTTGTAACTTAGCAAGTTGTCCAATTTTATGTTCATTATAAAGTAAAATTTGAAAAATCTTGTCTAAAAGGATGCTGCACAAAAATTTGGATTTCATAAAATAAGGCCGGGGAAGCTTTCAATGGAGCTCTACAAACTCTGAAACATCACTAATACATCAATATCTCAAACGGATGGCCGTATTCTTGGAAAAGAAGGGCGCAATCAAACAAGAAATGTGATGTCATACTTCTCCTGGAACACTTTAGAATGAGGAAAAGCGGCCTCGCTTCTCTCATTCCTGCTTCGGTTCACCTGCTTGAGGGAATGAAGCCAAGAGGAGAGGGAATGAGAATCGCGACGTCACATGTCTCGTCGGCCTTGTTCAATCGCACAATTTTCAAAAAATACGGCCATCCGTTAGAAATAATGCTCTATGAGTAATGTTTTGGGTGTTTTGAAGCATCCCGCCTATCGCTCCAGTCTTGTTTCGCAACCTTCAAATTTTGGTTCAGCATACCTTTTAGTATGAATAATTGTGTCAACACGATGTTTAAACATGTCGGTTCTACACAGTTACTCTCAAACATTTTTGAGTGGTCTCGCCTGCCAGATGCAAAGGGGGGGGGAGGCAAAATGTAATATCGCCCAATTTTTTAATAATATCACGCGAGCGTTGACCGCCGGGACGGGCAGTGCCGTGCCGCGGAGAAATGCGACGTCACGGGAGAGATTAAGCGCGTGCGCACAAAGCCCTTTCTGGGCAGCGTCGTCTGCTAGGCTATTCTGCTGATCGCACACAGCCGCTGCTCCGTAACAAAGGAGCGCCAATTGTTTATACTCCGTTTCACTTTGTGTTGTACCGCGACCGACGCTACGAGCCATCTTGGCCAGTCCATCGCTAAAAGTGTGTCATGTGGCCTTCCTGTTGGGCACAACTGCCCGTGGAAGCACGATGTCACGTGGCAGGGTGACAGCGCTGGATTGGTTTTGATGGCTCGTAGCATTGGCTGCGGTATATAGTTTAATGCATCGTTGCATTCAGCTTGTCGCGTCATCGTATTTTTTTTTTTTGGTGCTGACAAAGTAAACGCAAACAAAAAATAAAAGAAGAAAAAAAAAACTAAATTAAACGAGATGACGCAGGGTTTCTTTCATGTCTGAGCAGTATCACGGTATCACGCAAGCAAGCGCTGTTCAAATCTTTGCTTAAAGGCGGTCAGCTATGCCAGCAGATAAGGAACAGGGGCTGTGTGCGGTCAACAGAATAGCCTAACAGACGACGCTCGCACCGGAGAGAGCTTTGTGCACACGCGCCTAATCTCTCCCGTGACGTCGCATTTCTCCGCAGCACAGCGCTGGCCGTCCCGGCGGTCGACGCTAGCGTGATATTATTAAAAAATTGGGCGACTGTACATGTTTTTATCTCTACAGCACAAATTGTTCCTATCGTGCACTGTAAATAGCTGTCAATTAACAGACTAGATAAAAGAGTGAGGACAAACAAGTCCAACTACCAACAATGCCGTCCATGGCGCATCTCAGACACCATATCTTAGGTTATGTGGCCTCAGCGGTCTTTGTATAGTTCTTCTCATTGTTGCCGGTAAAGCAGATACCGATAGTGGGGTTTCAAGGGCGTCAAATTTGAAATGCAGTTTCTTCACATAAGGTCTGCATTTTGGAAAGTTTCTATACATAAACCTTGAAGACGTTATTGTACGGATGAAACAACTTTATAAAAGTGTCTATGAAAACTTAGGCACGGTTCTCTTTAAGGTGCCTGGCTTACAACAAGGCTGTCCAACTTGAGAAATTTCACTGGTGGGAAGCTTATTTTCATATCAGAATGGTGAACATCTTCACAGTGCTGTATGTATGCAACAAACACTTCAGATGTGTTCAATAAAAGTAGCATTTGCTAATAATGTGTTCTCTGTGTATCTGATGCACAAGGTTATATTTGTTTTGAACGCTTGCTACATTTAGGCTATACAAAATAGTCAAACTTCTATGAGCATTCAAAACCAGTGCAACATCCCACAAGCATATCAAAAAATAAGTGCCCGGCCTGAATAAAAGATTCCAGAAAATACACACTAAAATAAATTGCTACTTGGGGTAGTAAAAATGGTGTTTTACAGACGACTCTCATTATTTCAAACTCCAGGAAACCGCACACTTTAGTTTGAAATATCAGAAGATTGAATTATTAAAATTCATCTAAATATTGTCATGAATAAAAACATATACTTTTTAATAAAACTTAAAATCAGTGTGTAATGCGGCGAACTTGTGCCGAGTGCCGAGAAACATAAAGTAACAAAGACCTTTGACGGTGACGGAAGGACAACTGCCTCAAGCAGCCATGCGAAGCTCCTTTTGTAAGCGCGTGGGTATCTAAAGGTTTCCGAGCTCGAACAAAAAAAGTTCTCGAGTCATCTTAAGCATTCCAGTCATGCAAACAAAAGAAAGATAAAAAAAGACAAGCGCTGGCGGGGATCAAACCCCAGCCAGCGGCGTGAAAGTCGATCACGCTGCTGACTCAGCTATTTGCATGCTGACATTACTCCCCTCTTGTGAAAGACTCACCGTCTCTATCAACACAAAATGAAATTAACAGCTGATCCAAGACAAGGTCAAACTAGAGTCACATAAATCACAGATTTTTGCAGTCCTATCGAGCATACCTAGTTCAGTTGAGTCGGACGACGTGAATCACCTTCGGGTCGCAGAGGGCGGCATGACAATGTTGATGTGCCATTGGCCAACGACTTCCAGCTTAGGTCTCATGTAGCGAATAACATTGAGGCCGAAGCACCACTTTAACAGTTCCTTGCTGCAACGATGAATTGGTGTTCAGATTCACACTTGGTAGCCAGGCTGAAACTAGGCGTTGTGGCGACAGATTGTACCAGCCATCGTCAGGGAGATGGGGCTTGCATCAAAATGCGATTGAGCTGCCAGACTTCCTCCGTTCGTTGAGTGATGAACCAAGCGTCGTCGTCCTGTTCGACTTCGTGGTCAATACCACACTTGTCGTAGGTATCGTCTGGTTCATCATCAGGGTCGTCGTCAAGGTTGTAGTCATGGTTTTCGTTGAAGTCATCGTCCGGGTCGTCATTGGGTCGCTGTCAAAGCCATGGTCGGGATCATCTTCCTTGTCATTGTTCGAGTCGTCGCCTGGGTCATCATCAGTGTCGTCATCAGTCTCGTCATCAAAGTTGAAGACACTGTTTGGCGTCGAGGCCGTAGTCAGGTTGGTTGTTAACATTGTAGCCGGGGTTGGTCTTTGGAGTCGTTGTCCGTTTCATCATTGGCGTAGAAGTCGTCATCATGTTTTCGTCGAGGTGTGGAAGCCAGGGGCTTTGTCAAGTTCATTGTCCGGGTCATTACCGAGGCCATAGTTGAGGTCGTCGTTGATGTCACAGTTGGAGTCGTCCTCGGATGATTTCAAGGACGTCGTCTTCACGATCGTCGTCTTCAAAGTTATTGTGTTCACAGGTGGTACGATTCGTGGGCATAGATTGTGTTACCCTGCACACCCACCAATATGTCATGAACAAAAACAAACTTGATTAATAAAACTTAAAATCAATGTTTATTGCAGCTAACTTGTGCTGAGAAACATAAAGTAACAAAGACCGCACATACTTTGACGGCGACGGAAGGACGACTGGTTGTATTTTATGATTTAAAATGTTAAAACATGACACAACGATGGGAAGTTTGGCAGTTTCTGCGATGCAACCTAAACCATAGGTGGTACGGTGTCCTACAGGGTACCCGAATTCACAAGATACTCTAAATTTTCCTAACAGCTCATGCCCAAACGACTTGAAGTTGTATTGCTTGGGTGTTTTAACTGATGACACCAACAATAAAACGCCTAGCCTCATAGAAGTTTGTGGTAATATTTCCAGTGACCACTCCTTCAGTGTCTGTTAATGTTGACATGGTTGCATCAGAACGTCCAACTTTTGTGAGTTAGGAATTCAAGACAGTGTTGCAGTTACCTGGAAGGAACAGTCCGAGCTTGGAATTCAGTTGATCTTTAAGTTGGATTGGAATATAAAAATCTATCGTGGGACTAAAGTCGTTTTCAAGATGACTTCAAAACGTATACTGAGACCTGACACAAAGGGTGTCAGGTCCCAGTATCGTCAAGCACAGCCCGAGGATATTGGCGACTGCTTTGGCGGCTTGAACCGAGAGAGATTTGTTTGCGCGCTTCTTAGAAAATCATTAGCAGTCTGTCAAATGGGCTTTTCAATTAAATAAATTTAAAAGGAAACTGAAGCGGCTTTGCATTTGAGGAAAAACACTTAAATTGCCTTCAAGTGGCCACCAGGATTCCGAATATTGAGATTATTTTTCAATTTGATGCATGGAGGCTGCAGAAAATCATTTTTCAAAATAACGCTGAAGCCCCTCCTTCCAGGGGCGTGACGTCAATCAAGAGTTTTCGGAATCTCCGCTCTCGCGCATCTTCAGTGCCTATCCAAGCTATGTACGCGCACTTTTGCTATTTTGAAGAATGGCATCCTAAATGGGTGCTTGTTCCTCCAGTACTATGTATTCCACTTTCAATGGGACAGCCGAGCATGTGGAACATATAATACAGCAGAAGTTGAAGATGGCTAGATTAAGTGACTTTTATTCACAAATAGCCATAATGTTGCT
Organism: Ixodes persulcatus; assembly: GCA_013358835.2. NCBI lineage: Eukaryota > Metazoa > Arthropoda > Arachnida > Ixodida > Ixodidae > Ixodes > Ixodes persulcatus. Next base: position 61,158 of record JABSTQ010008192.1, on the reverse strand, counting down.
GTCGTACAAAGCAATGCCAAATTAAATGATTACCTGTAGTCCCGCTGTTTGCTGCAGCCAGATTTTTAACCACAGCAAGTCTAAAGCAGCTTCATCACAACATGCAGAGCAACAGAAGGTTTGCCAGAAATGTTCGACTTAATCCCAGTTAGGCGCCGGCTGCTGTATTGTTTGACCAGGAGTTTACGTTGCTAGTGTGACTGCTGTATGGCCGCTTGTAGATGAGGCATCAGGGTCGCATCTGCATAGTCTGAGGCGTCCCAGCTGACGCTGTCACCTAGGATCCCCTTTTATGACTTATCAGAGCACGCCTATACTTTGCTTACCCATAATTCGGCAGTGTGGTGAAAGCCCCATGCTCCTTACATCAGTCATACGTCTCTCTTTCACCACTTATTCGCGCTTCAGTCCATGCACCCACGCAAAGAGCACGTTTTCACACGACGGAATAGGCTTGTGACTGTTCCAACAAATGCGTAACTTCCACTGCACTGTCAGCTTAGGGGTGAACTGAGTACTGGCAATTTTCACTACATGTTTTTTAACCTACTTTCACGGCTTTGTATTTAGACCGCCAAGTGCTGTGAATATTTGATTTGCTCGAGAAGGCTAGTGAGCGAACCTGCCGCCACAGCTTCCTGTTCCAGCCACTAGGTGCCATTGATTTTTCGCTTGAGTCGCCAGTTGTGTTGACGTTCCTGCAATAGATACCTATAAAGCCGTCGCTGACACTAAAGCTGCTAGAACTGCGATTCAATGGCAGTTCATGATGCAGGCAACAATTTCACAGCAGATTATGGTGGTAATAGGCAGTATTGCAGAATGCGCACCCCTCTCCCATCCAACTCTATTCTAGAGAATATGATTTTCTAATACTAATTCCATTCCTTCGAACTCCTGGAAAGGAAAAACTGGGCCCATCCCCACTCCTGAAATGGCTGAACTGTTCCATTCCATTCCTCTCAACCGTGAAAAGTGGCACTTAACAGCTAGAACTAAGTTATCGGAAAATAACGTCAGCATAAAGCTGGCGTTGTCAAGAGCGTAGACAACTGCAAAATTATGCAAAACCAAAACCCGAAATCATTGATTCTACTAAGTTGAGTGATGGTCGCACATAGCGCTAGTGGCAATTGATATGGTGGCACTGCAGGTATCGATCGCACCACCAAGCGTAAAAGCCTCATAACAGAGAGGAAAACTTTAAGTCACCCATCTTCTCCACAAAAGAACCATATATGTCCTCCACTTTTACGAGACACATAGTAAGTGAGGAGAAACGTGTATTAACAAAATGCGGGCGGTGTGACATTGTCCCTGCCTGGTGGCGTGCGACTGGTGCTGTAATCACACATGGTCCCAACAGCCATATGGTTGCGTCTCACGGCGCCAGGAACAACACCTTGTCCACCTACAACTCTACAGTTTGGGTTGCTTCACTGGGGTTGCCACTTTCATCCTCGAAGGAACATAAGCAGTCAGATAACCAAGCCGTCAGTTACCCAAGTGCCATGATGCCGTTTCAAAAGCCCCTTTGACCGCATCGACGCAGCTCGCATTAGAACAAAGCGTATTCCATTCCTACTCTATTCTGGGCAAAATGCACCGACTAATTTCATTCCCATTCCATTCCAGTGCTGCCACCATTTTATTTGCATTCAATTCCAGGGTCGTGGAAGGGCGGAATCGTTCCAACTCTGAAGTGGCAACTCCACAACACTAGCGATAGTCACCAAGACACCCAGCTCAGTGCGAATACTGTCCTCACAGCCCATCGAAAGCTGTTATTACTGCAACGGACTCCAGTAGGACGAAGTAGTGGAATTCGAAAGCCTGTTGTGCAGATTTGTACCTTGCATTGTTTTCGGTATTTTTTTATTTCTTTCGAATTTTATAATGGACAACTCTTCTTTGTTAAGAGGATAACAAGCGTTGTAATCTCGGTATTGTTGCGAAAGCTGCAGGTGCTATCATCGGTGCACTTTTAAATAAATATATGCCACAGCCACGGATCAGCAATGAGCACTTACCCTGGAACTTGGGTGTTTCGTAAGTATTTATTTTAATTGGGCAATAATGATATTCGTCTTATGTTAGAATGAAAAAAACCTAAACAATATTCGACCTGATGGATAATTTTGGACACCCGCGGCATGTGTGATCTGAGCATTTGTTCTTTTCATTTGAAGTGTGTGTCTTGCTTCCTACCTGTAGCGTATACGATGTTGAGGACGGAAGAGATGCTGCGACCGACTCCGAGCAATGAAAACATTCTGTTTATTCTCACGTCGTTGAGCTCGTGGCAACGAGTATGAGTAGCATTGTCATCTTTGGCGGTGCCGAAGCTGAAGCAATAGACTGCCACAGAGCCGTCGCCTGCAGCTCTGCAGACTGTGAGAAATGGTACGATTTCATTGAAGTGATTGCGGCTTCAGAAAGGTGTTGTTGCAGTTGACATGTACCGCAAGCAGGATGACGTACTAGAGAGCAGGAAAGAGAGTGTTCAGAAGCCGTGCATGGTAGTCGACGCCGAGGTCAGGCAATGAGGCAGCAGACAGAGTGGAAATCGACCCTGTCGTGCTTTCAGTCCGGCTCGACCAGTTCGGAGTATGCAGCCTCGGACTGAAAGGGGCATGCCGGCCGGGTGGGGCCGATGCAACATCCCCTATTATGAGGAACCGAGCTGAGAGCGAATGCCTGACGTGGCAACGATGAGGAGACCCTGGTCAGCTAGCGACATGCCTTGTTAACAGTGTGGAAACGTCGATAAATATTCACTTGCCGAGCCAACACGCTGCTGGATGCAGTCGATGGTCGCTCCCACTGTCGCGTAATCGCCGTAAAAAAATGGATACGGCGTCGGCGCTTGGGGGTGAATGCCTGCGGTGGTTTAGCGCGTATGGACGATTACGAATGAACACGTGCAAACTACGCTTTCGCTGCGGCGAAAAGCCGTGTAAAGTGCTGGGCCTCGCTCGTAGATCCCGTCTCACGTCAAACGGCCGCCATTGTAAAAAAACACCCCTAGACGTGTGATCGCGGAACAAAGTACACGTTCAAAGATGTTCATTTTACACGAGACCTCGGGTGGAGACGAAATACGCCGAGCCTCGCGTGTAAAACGAACACCATTTGGGGAGTCCGCCCTGGGACAACGGTTTACACGTCCAGGGGTGTACTTTTTCTCGGTGTGTGTAGGTGAGCTGGTCTCTCTTTGTAGATCGAGCAGGATTATTTGTGTTGTGTATATGTCAGGCCTACCTTGTTTTGTAGCGTTTTGACAGCCTTGTGTTTAGCTTATGACTACACACATATTTCTTTTGCATGTGCAGGGAGAAGTGAGATAGTCCTACACCTCGAAATAAGCGCCCATGAAGGAATTTCAGATATAATAAAGATCTACTATAATTGCACTCGTTTTTTGTTGTTTACAGTGAGCTCGAAGGAAACAGATACAGAGCGCTATGGCAAAATAATTTACAAACAACCGAGCAAACTATTTTGCGTTTTCGCTGCTATCTCAATCTTGAACCCTTTCTCAAGGGTGTTTATGTTGTAAAAAGTTGCTGCCAATATGACATTTTAATATGTTCCGGCCAGCTTGAGTTGCACTTTCGAAAACCTCCAGATCGCTATGGTCTGTTGTAACTCAAGAACAGCAGGAGCAAGCCCCTAACACAGAGCCCTCCACTCTTTCAACATTAGCAGAGCGGAGGCTGAAGAGCAGGAGAGTGGGGAGGAGAAAACCAATCATGGCGCAATGGTGTTTCCTTCTCTCCACTTACCTACTATTCTTGGCTTGCAACAGATTTTAGCTGCTGACAGCTGTGTCTGCAGGTGCATCCCGTGAGAAACACTAGCTAGCTGCTGTTTCGCTGCAGCCTATTACACTTATTTTAAAGTTTCTGTGCCAATTATTTTCTCCTCATTTTAGGCAAAGAAGCAGAGCTGCTTCAAAGTGCATGAATTCACTATTTCATTGCATTGCAATCCCCATAATATATAGCTCATATTTTCAGGTGAATCAAGGATGCTGAAGTTATATTTCAGGATATCATTGCACAGAAAGTTAAGTAAATGAAAAATGTTGGACAGCAGAACATGAGCTACTTCAGTGCCTCAGCTAAAAAGAGATGTAAAAACAAATATTTTGTAAAAAAAAACGATGAAACGCTTGGGAGCTCTATTAAGAGGGGTCGCCCATTAAAGTAACGTGCCACATATTCTGATATGTAAAAAAAAGACGTCAATGCAACGGTACCCATTTTACCAAAGTACAAGGTCGCTCGTTAAAATTATGTGCGCGCATAATTTTAATGGGCATCCTCATATTTTGGAAAAAGGGGTACCGTCGCATTAACGACTTTTTTTTTATACTTTCAAAATATGGGGGCACGTTATTTTAATGGGCATTCCCTCTTAATAGAGCTGCTGTGGAGGCGGCCTAGAAAGCGACCAGCCGAGTCGGAGTTACATTGCAAAACTGTTTTATTGTCGAAGCAGAAAGAAAGAGAGAGAGAAAAGAGAAGAAAAGAAACGAACAAACCAACAGACAGACAGAGCGCGCGCAGCACAGCGCGCGCTCTTGGCGCGTGCCGTTCGGCAGCGGTGCAGCTGCTTGGGGGACGCTGCCACAGATGCAAGCAAAGAAGGAACAAACAAAAGAGGGAAGAATTTAGATCGTACAATTAAACATAACATTTTCGCCTCCCTTCTTTTTTTTTTTTTAAGAGTGTAGAAACGAGACAATGATGACAAAACAATATGCACGCATTTACAACAGCAAAAATAAAGAGCATGATAAGCACAGTTTAAAAAAAAGCACACAAATAGTTCACTCTACGTCGAAAATACAAAAGGAAATAGTTCACTCATTTCATCGAGTACCATCGAGTACGGTTGCGCCCTGAGCGCCTTAGAAGCACCTGCCTAGGACACTGAGCAGTTGAAGTTCCCATTCCTGGTGGCGTGTCCGGGGCAGGTCTGCACTCAGGTGTCCGCGATCGAGGCAGCTGCTGCATGGCCGAACTTGACTCTTGAGGTTGCCAAGTATGATGCCTGTGGTACGCGTTACCGGGAGTAGCATAGTGGCTCGCGGGCTGACCACCTTGAACGGCAGCCGGTGTCCCCTGTTGATGACATCCTGAACTGGGATCGGAAGCAGCTGCGAGTTTCGAGGCATTCCACACTCTACCATCTCCCGGCCGGAATGTCCACCGACCGACCCGCTTCATGATGCGTAGTGACGGCCCGAAGGCCGACTCCCCCTTGGCTACCTTTCCTGGTTTCTTCACTCTAACCCAGTCGCCAACCCTGAATCTGGGGGTCTTCGCCGCTCGATGCCGGTCGGTGTACTCCTTCGTGTACTGCTGCCTCTGCTGCACTCGATGTCGCAGCCGTTGCAGTTACTCGATGGGATTTTGCAAGAACTGCGCCGACGACAGTCCGAGGATGTTAAGGCGGGTGCGAGGCCTCCGTCCATGCAGCAGGAGAGCAGGAAAAAGTCCAGTCGTGGCATGGGGCGTGCAGCGATATATCATCAGGTAGTCTACAAGGGATGACCGGATGCTGCTTCGCTCAAGGGTGGCGCACTGGAGAAAACCCTTCAGGGTACGGTTGAAACGTTCAACCTGCCCGTTGGACTGGGGGTAGTAGACAGAAACCAGCTGGTGCTTTATACTGCGCGCTTTAAGGAACGTTTTAAATTCGCCTGAAACGAACTGTGGCCTATTGTCGCTCACAACGCTGTCAGGGTACCCCTCTCTGGAACTGTACCTCGGGCGACTTTAAAAAGTAGTCCACCAGTGTGATGGCGTAGCGACACGCAGGTTCCGCTCGCTCAAAAGGGCCCACGACATCGATGCCCACCTTTGACCAAGGTCGCACTGGCAAGGGCACTGGCTGGAGAGCGGTCGGTGACGTCTTGGCACTCTTGTCTGAGGTGTTACAGACTTTGCAGGCGCAGACGGCACTACGCACTTCTGCGTTCATGCGGGGCCACCAATAGAGCCCACGAAGGCGTGCTTGCGTCTTCACAATGCCGTTGTGGCCCTCGTGTGCTCTGGCGACAAGAGCGCATCGCATAGTCGTGGGGATGACGAATTGCTCCCCACGCAGCAGGAGACCGCCGTTGACGGAGAGCGGATCCTTCAGGTCGTAGAAGATGGCCGCATCAGCGGAGAGAGCGCTCACCGGTGGCCACTTAGAGGTCACATATCCCATGACAGCGGTGAGCAGAACGTCATTCGCTGTCTCCTCTTGCAGCTGTTGCTTCGTGATGCACTCTTCGTCTAAAGCGACAAAGGAGATGATCTCGTCGTCGAACTCCATCCCCTCTTCTTCCTGTGACATCGGCAAGCGGGACAGGGCATCTGCTACCTGGTTTTCGGCACCTCGCTGGAACTCCACCGTGAAGTTGTACTTCAGTAGGCGATGTGACCAACGGGTGATCCGTAGCGGGCGACGTCCTGCTCCTCCGGTGGACAGCAAAGACACGAGCGCTTGATGGTCCGTGCGAAGGGTAAAGTGGCGGCCCCATAAGTATATGTGCCATTTTTCGCACGCCCACAGACACGCAAGCGCTTCTTTTTCCCCGACCGAGTATCGCCGCTCTGTCGAAGTGAGCGTCCTTGAGGCGAATGCGACAGGGAAGACGCCGTCACCATGGCGCTGCTGCAGTACAGCCCCAATGCCGTATGCCGACGCGTCTGTGGCCACGATGGTGGGCAACGTGGGGTCGAACATTCTTAATGTCTTGGCAGATGACAGCAGCCTCTTGACTTGGTTGAAGCTTCTGTCCACCTCGTTGTCCCAGACGAACGGAGTGTCTTTTCGCAGGAACTTTCGAAGAGGTTCGACCTCAGACGCTAACCGAGGCACGAAGCGAGAGAATACTCCACCATCCCCAGAAAAGAACGGAGTTGGGTGATGTCCGTGGGGATGGGGGCAGCGTTGAGTGCATCCACCTTCGTTTGTAGCGGAGCAATCCCTTGAGTGCTGACTTTATGACCCAAAAACGAAAATTGTGGCACATCGAACAGGCACTTGTTGTTGAGTTTCAGTCCAGCATCTGAGATACGCCGCAGCACCTCACGCAGACGGTGTGTGTGCTCCTCCTTGGTCCTGCCAAAAACAACAACGTCGTCAAGGTAGACCAACACACCTTCGCAGTCGTGAAGCATTTCCGACATCATCTGCTGGAAAGCTGCTGGCGCCGATGCCAGTCCGTAACATACTCTCTTGAACCGGAACAGACCTTCGTGTGAAATAAATGCGGTGAGGTCCCGGCTATCTTTATGTAGGGGCACTTGGTGGTAAGCAGCCGCTAAGTCAAGCTTGGAAAAGTGTTTGGCACCATGTAAAGCATGCAGAAGTTCTTCTATGTGCAGAAGAGGAAAGCTATCGATAACGACAGATTTGTTGGCTTCCCGCAGGTCCACGCACATTCGAATTGAGCCATCTATATTCTGCACCACCACAATTGGTGATACCCATTCGGAGGAATTAATCCGCTCGATTACCCCAGCCCCTTCCCAGCGTCTGATTTCTTCCGATACTGACTGACGCGCTGCTAGAGGAATACGTCTCATTCGATGACGGACGGGAATGACAGAAGGTCGAATGTTTACCTTGTGGACAACATCCTTGACACGGCCAAGACCCGGACTGAAGAGGTGCTCGAAGTTGCTCATGGAAGGCGGCAGGTTTGGCTTTACTGGTTCAGGCACCACTGAAGCTGCAGCCTGTGGTGGAGACGATGCTGAGGCCAGCTGATTTCGCACCCTTGCCGACCATTCGTTTCTCAATGCACTTGACGCTTCCTCCTGCGGGACCGGTGTCGACCTTTCGTCCTCCTCTCTCGGCGGGTCACCCGAACCCTCCGTATCTGTATAGAAGCACGACCGAGTGGCGCCACTCATCTGGATATCGAGGGCTACAACAGCGTCCATGCCGAGTAAAGAAGTACCACGGTCAGCAATGTAAAAAAGTACTGTTGCCGCACGCTCCCTGAACATTACCGGTGCCTCTAATGCTCCCAGAATGGTGATGGGTTGTCGAGAAAAGTTCAGAAGCTTCACGGGTGGTGGTACAACTGTCGCCTTGCTGGCGAAATACCGGACGAACATGGCACTATCCACGATGGAGACGGCTGACCCCGCGTCAAGAAGAAACTGCAGCGTCGAGTCAAATACCTGGTGCTTAAGTACAGCTTGGTTTGAGAAGGTCCGTAAATCTGGGACACCTCCCACTGCTCGTCGTCGTCATCATAGTAGTCGTCGACGATCTGCTCAACTTGATCACGCGGGCGGCGCATGAGAGATCGGCGAACACATCTACAAGCGCGGGAAAAATGTCCCCGACGACCACAGTCGTCGCAGTAGTGACCTCTCGCTGGGCAGACGTCATAGCCCCTGCAGCGTTCCTGACCGTAACCGCAGTTGGGACATGTTCTTCCGTAGCCGTAGTTCCGCCTTGGAGATGGTTGCCGCCGTGGTGATTCGAAACGCACCGAACGCCGAAACGCCGATCGTCCAGGGCTCTGTTGACGACTGCCACGGTCGAAACCACCATCGCCGCTACGGCCGCAGGTTACGCAGCTCTGCTGGCTAGGCGAGAGCGAAGCGCGTGCGTTCACTGACCGGGCTGAAGAACGCCGCGTCGGAGATCGCACAGGTGACTCACGGCGCGATCGCCACGGCTCGTGCAAAGATGACGTCATCGGCTGAGGTTGGCTCGGTGCGCGTCCTGTGACGTGGCAGGTCACGGGCTCCTCCGACGCCGTCGACGGCGCAGCTGGCGCAGTTGCCGACGCCCATTCTCGAACTTCCCGGCTTGAGCGTTCCAAATTGAGAACAGTCTGTAAGGCCACGCTGAACGGCAGCGCGGCGTCAAGTACCAGGCGTTCTTGAATCTCTGCGGAAGCAGCACCCACCATGAACTGTCGGCGGATGACGGCCTCAGTGTCGGCGCCGAAGTTCGCCGACACGGCCAATGCTCGGAGGGCCGAGAGAAAGTCGCGTAGAGATTCTCCTTCTTGTTGTTTTCTCATGTGAAACCGGAGTTGTTGCAGGGTCTCATTGACCGGCTGCGCAAATTCAGCCTCGAGGACCCTGAGGGTCTCTCTATACACGTCGCGAGACGCTTGCCGGGCTTGCTGACCGTCTCCCGCCGGTGACGCTGCTGGCGTCGGTCCAACGGGAGCTGGTAGAGAGTCATAGATGCGCTGGCCTTCGACTCCCAGGCAGTTGAGCAGCTTTGCTTGGCGTCGTTCGGCGGAATATTCCTGAGCGCCAGTAGCCAATATGTATCGCTCGAACATTCGTAGCCACGATTTCCACAGTATCGGTGGCGTACCGGCCTTGTCCAGGAAGTTTGGTGGTGGCCGGTCACAGTCAGCCATGCTTGCGGCTAAGATGTCGGCTCAGCAATCGAGGAGGACGTTCGAAATGGAACGCACGGCCATTAACAAGCAGCACGCCGAGGTTCCCTGGGAAGCCCGGAATTTGTCGGAAGCAGGCGTCGTCGCGACGCCAGGCACCCCCGCCGACGTGAGCTTTTGCCGAACGACGCAGGTTTCCTCCGGGAGTGAGAGTGCCCAGGTTCAGCACCCTCGTCGCCAAAACTGTGGAGGCGGCCTAGAAAGCGACCAGCCGAGTCGGAGTTACATTGCACAACTGTTTTATTGTCGAAGCAGAAAGAAAGAGAGTGAGAAAAGAGAAGAAAAGAGACGAACAAACCAACAGACAGACAGAGCGCGCGCAGCACAGCGCGCGCTCTTGGCGCGTGCCGTTCGGCAGCGGTGCAGGTGTTTGGGGGACGCTGCCACAGATGCAAGCAAAGAAGGAACAAACAAAAGAGGGAAGAATTTAGATCGTGCAATTAAACATAACAGCTGCCAAGCATTTTCTCGTTTTTTTCTACGAAGAGCTTCTACAGTGTGGCCTGTCTCCCGACAGGTATTGCTTCAGACCTTGAAGTCTCGATTCTATTTCTTGGAAACGATGATCGACGTTCTGCCTAAAGCTGTCAACTCGTTGCCCCATCGCAGTCTTTATCTGCGTAAGACGTCCGGCGAGGCGACCTTCGAAGGCTTCTAGAAGGTGGATGGAATCCGTTGTGTTTTTCTCAGATATCCGACTGTGCAACTCTTCAGTGATTCACCCTATCGTCAACGTGAAGGTAATGCCGCTTTTGCTTCAGCAGCAGCCTTTTGCGATCACGTTTTCATGTTCGGTAATAGGCAGATCCAACAGCCGCTACCAAAATTTGCGGTCACTTGAAGCCGCCGTGTTTCAGTCCTGTAATTTTGGCAACTGTCTGCGGTCTCTCTTCTTCATTCTGCTTCTTTTGTGATACTTTTAGCTCTTTGTTACAATCCGAGGCAGCACACAGTATTGCGCCGATATTGGCGTCAAATAGGAAAGATTGTGTCGATACCATCTGATCCAGCCGACATCTATGAAGTGTCAGATGGGTCGCGCTTACACCATCCTGACACAATGTAGTCGCCGCGGGTTTCGTTGAATCACATAGGTGACATTTGTTAATCGGCTATGCTGGCGAGGTAATAAAAGTTTTTGACCAACTCAAAGTGAAACCCGACGTTAAAAAGAAAAGAATGATTAAGCAAAGTGGAATCTGCTCACTTTTAGCCCGAGAACGACAGACAAAGAGGCGGATGAAGCATAGTTGCATTGTCCGCCTCCCTTCGACGTCGCCCTTTGTTAAACCTCCCCACCTTCTTTTGTGCGTTCTACTGCCTGCAAGCGCACGCGACGTCCGCTCCAAGCAAATCAGAGCGAAACACGTGATCGCTCTTCGTTGCACAAATACGCTTGGACGGGAATTTATCACGTAACACGCTCTGACGCGCTGACGGGCTGACTAAGGCCGTAGTCTTCGCCATTTTCCAAGTTATGGTGATGGGTAGAGGGCCACGTAGTTCCAGTTCCCGAAATGCGCTCTTCAGTGTTCTGCTGTTTTTTGTGCGTTGCAGTCGCGGCCGCGGTTTTTCGTCGTGAACGGCCGGAAGTGTCCATGCCAACTTTTCGGTAATAGCCATTTTTTTCGCCAATGTCTACGGAATTATTGCGCTCTGTTTATTGGACGCGCTTCGACAATGAACTGCTCATCGGCGACAGTGAGATTTCTGTTGAAAGTGGGCGAATTTCTGGTTTCTCGACTTTGCGATTCTCTGGCTTTGAGCTAGCCGAGTCGGTTTATCCGTCTATCACGAATTACATGACATCGCTGTTTTATTTGTAAGTACACTGCAAGCATGATTCTGATAGTAGTCTTGCTTCCGTCTCACGAGAGAGTTTTAGTAGATCGATGCGATACCTCCGATACCCCGATAACGATACGATATACGCACAAAGGCGGCAGCGGAGTATTGCGTGTTCCTATTGAAGTCATCGGAACGATCTATTTCATTTAATTTTTTATTGCCTTAAATACTCCGCTAAGGGTATTACATAAGGGGTGAAGTTACATATGAAAATAATTTCTAACAAACATTCATGTCGGAAGTTGGTTGACGACAGTCTCCATGAAAACGGATAGACACGTGATGGCGGCGACGTGGCGACGACTTTCTAAGCTCAACGGTCTTTGTGTTTGACTTCTGAGTTTTACTTGGCACGCAAACAAGGTAATTCTATTCAATATTTTCTTTTCCGTTCCACAGAGAATTTTCACTTCTGTAAACGTATCAAGAACACGTTGTGTGTAATAATAGTTGTTTAATAAGCTTCCGGGAGGAATCGGAGACAATTACGTTTGTTTGTGCATGCGTGCGAGGCGCGCCCTATATCTGCAAATAAAGTGCAAGCCAATATAGCCGACACAAAGCGCGCACATAAGTCACGTCCGGGCGATACAAATCAGAAGCATATGCTACATCTGACCAATGTCCGGCCGAGAGTCCGATCTGGGCTGTAGTCGCACGTCATCCCGCCGATACTAGGCCGGTTACAAAACTCCGGTACGCTAATTCCAGCCCGATGTGGGTACGTGGTGCAAACTCCCACATTTGGTTATTGGGGCCGTTTTTCGGCCAACACTGGCGTGATATTGGCTAAGTATTGACCTGCTGCTTGGAATATTAAATAAACTGAGGCATTGTAAACGACTGATTTCCCGCATCCTCTTGCAGTAGTTTAGAAGTAGATTCCCACAAATATGCCGGCTATCGCTTTTCCAGCTTAACAATGTAGAATACGTACATTTTAGAAGTTATCGACACGGTATCTAATTTTGAGAAAGGTCAAGTAGTTTACATCTGTTTTGTTCTGCGGATATACCGTGCGCTTTTCGATGCCCTTAAAGGTGACTTATAGTTAACTTCTAGTTCACTTAAAGTTCACGTTTTGCGCACTTAACACGTGTACTGCTTAATAGATCGTTTTCAAATTTCCATCGAGTAACATTGGTGGTCACCAGTGCTTGGACACGAAGCGCGTGATTAAATCCAAGTCCTCACCCAACGCTGTCGTCAGCACTCGTGTCGAATACAAGCTGAGCCGAGTTCTCGCCGAACGCTGGCGGAGCCTTCGTATCCAATACATGCTCAGAGTACGTGATCAAGCAATGGCGGACAGGCGATGGCGCGGGCTTTTGAAAAGGGTCTATTCTCACGCTTCATGACGCACCTGTAGGTCAGCTGCCACATACCTCAATCTTGTGCACTGTGATCCACCGGTGGGTCACCCGCTAAAACGGCTCTCTCGCGCCACCTAAAGATGGCGCGACCGGCCTGACAGGCGGCGCTGTGCCAGGCTCTTTGAACCGCACCACGCTATCTTAGGCCATCATCGCGTAAGCACACCGGCGTCCCACTTCGCACCGGGCGCTAAACAGACACATGAACAAAGACTGATGTTGTGCTTTGAAGTGTCCAAGTTTTAATATATGCTCTCACTAGAAAATAAAGATTTGGTACAGTGGGCGTCTGAATACCGCTAATGTGCAACAGTAATATATTTCATGTAACACAGTTTACTAAAAGCAGCATCAGACACTTAAGCATAAAAAGCTTGAAATTGATATAATTGGGTGGTTATTTCAAGTAAGACGTGTTAGATCATACTCTTTAGAGGGGCTGTTATAGGTGTATTAAAGTTCAAGGGGTTTCATTTCTGGGCAATGCAGATTAGTGCCAGAAACAGAGACGGCTTCCTTGGACTATCTCCGCAGATTCTGGCGATTTTCTTTGCCATAACTCTGGCGTCCTTCGGGTTGGTGCTTTTCTTCTAACCGATGCAAAGCAACCCGTGCACCGCGTCTTCGGACCTTCCGTACAGGTCCATCGGCTTTCTCGAGAGTGTTGGCGCGCTTTTTCTTCCATGTCGTCTCGAATTGTTGTGGTGTGCCGAAAAGGAAACTTACCGCCTCCTCTCCTAATTGAAAAAAAAAAAAAATTTCGTTTATGTGGCCAAGCCCATTGCTAATAGGGTTGTTTTTCAGTATAAGAGCGCAGCACCATCTGGGCTCTCTGATTGAACAATAAACACCTCGCAAAAGTGCGCGCCATCGAGTGGCTGCTGCAAATATTATCCGAGCTCGCCATTGCTTGGCCGCCCACTCCGAGCCTCCACTGGGCACAAGCGCTGCGTCAGCGCTGGGTCAGGACTCGGATCGAGTCAGGCGCCTCGTGCCCAAGAAATGACGACCGCCAATGTTGCCGCAGAATGGAAAGGTGGGCTAGTTGGGGTATTCTCTGAAAATAAATGCGCCAAAGAACAAAACAAGAAAGGCGAGACATGCAAAGCGTTACTATCAACTGAGCTTTAATGCGTGAATCAAAATATGGGCAATTTCTAGGCAACTAGGCTGCATACTGTTAAGGGCTGGGGGACGGACAGGCTGGAGATCGGGTTCGTGCTATATGGATGGCTATGTTTTAATGGGACATGAGATGATGGTAACGTTCGGTGGTAGGTCTCCTTCCATCTCCACCCGTGTGGCCGCGGTTCCCCCTTTTCTAGCCGCGGTGACGTGACGGTTTTCCGTCACCGGCGGGATCCTGGTGAGATTGGTGGTGGCTGCTGGCTTCGATGAAGATGAGGTCCCGCAGCCACTCTTAATGGCCCGGAGGTTTATGTCGCCGCAGCAGGAGCTGCTCTTGGTGTTGGAGAAAGAGGAAGACGAAGACCCGTTGACGGTGTTTACTTCAGCTAATGTTCGACAGTCTTGGTTCCGGGTCTTCGAAAGGGTCTCTGCCGAGCGATGGTGTTAAGAACCGTCCCTGTAAGTGTGCCGCAGAGTAGGAGGCCGCCCCGCGGTTTGGAACGTAACAATACATGAAACGTTCTAGCATCACTAACGTCTATCGATTCTCTGTGTTTCCCGACGCCAGACACCTACGTTATAATAATAGCTTTTATTTGCCTTATAAATATAGTGGGAGCTGAGGAAAAAAAGCTGTCTAAGCAGCTTGACTGGTCCTCAGCCCACTCACAGGTACACAGCGGTTGGAAAATCATACACAAGAAATTATATAAAGCAAAAAACTATAAAGGCAAAGAACAAACAAAAAACACCTACGAGGGAATCAGTGTATTCAGATAATTACTTTGATAGAAAAACATTTAATATCAAAGCAAAGAGCAAAAAAAAAAAAACTCCTACGAGGAAATTAGTGTAATCACATAATTACTTTGATAGAAAATATCTCCCAATATCACACATGCTTCAGGATTCTGTATCGAAATTAGCCCGGATCATTTTGTTCAGAAACGTTGGTAGTGTTTTTTTTTAATTATCTGTAAATCACAGTCAGTACGAGATGCATCTACTACCGAAAAATCGGAATGGCGAGTGCAATATGTTATAGGTTTCTTTCTGAGGGATTCTAAGCGTATCAAAAACCTGTTTATATCTCTATATTCCTGTTTATATTTTACACGAAGGTTAAAATCATATTATTAAAATACATTCATAACACCCAGGCGAACAAAAGTTTCGTTAGTATGAAAATTATATGGCACATTTCATATGATCCTTTGCGCTCTTTTCTGCAGTAAAAATAGTTTTTGCAGTTTAGTTTTTGTGGTGGTACCCCAGACTAGATGACAGTAGTTCAGGTGAGATAAATAAATTGAGTTATCTAAAATCCGCTTGACTCTAACAGGAAGAATATGACAATGTGTATGTAACATACCAGTTATTCTGGGAAGTTTAGAAATTAAATAGTCCACATGTTCGGTCCAAGACATGTGCTTTGAGGAAATTACCCCCAACATTTTATATGTGTTTACTATTTTGATTGGAGAGGAGTCTAAGAAAATGTCGCTTGTAAGGATAATATTCCTATTTCTGGGGCTGAAAAAGGTCGCCGTTGTTTTCTTCTTATTTATGATAAGATTACTCGAACTAGCCCATGGTTCTAGACTTTCTATGGATTTATTAGCAACACAAGAAATTTCGTTTCAATTTCTAGCTGAAAAAAGAGGCTGGTGTCATCAGCGTAAATGATAAACTTTACGTTTTTTACTGTGTTAACAATACCATTCATGTAAATATTAAATTTCCTCGGCCGTCTTTATCAGATAGTGCGGCGCGTACCATGTGTACACTTTATAGTTGTACCTAGAATGAAGCGATACTACCGCTAATCGGACTGAGAAACCTGGCGATCTTTCTGAGCCTTCCATACTCGCGAGCCCTACACCCTTAGTGTTCACAGGTGGTCGAGCTTTCCTTCGCACACATCTCTTATCACATGACCTCACCATTAACCTATCAGCGTCAAGCACCTCACTCCTTCTGCACCACCTTCAACCCGTCAGTGTCCAGCATCGCGGCCACACTTTTATCTGAGCTTCACGAAAGCCGAACACCTAGTCAAAGAACGTTTCATGTTAAAACACATATCTACTCGCAGTGATGACGCAATGTACTCACATTCCTTTTGTGATAGATGTAATGACCATGCACTGATACATTTAGCTTCTCGGGCAAGCAGGATGCTAAAAGCCTCGAAAATGTCTTTCGGTTTTGTTTATCTGCTTGCCTAGTATCTTAGTTTTTTCCAACTCAGGCTGGCTGCGACATTTGTGGCAATGCGTGCACCGCCAAGTGGCCAGACGGAGCTAGCTTTGTTGAAAGGTCATTTTCTCTTGCTCTTTCATTCACGCAGCTGTTCGTTTTGGCCAATGTAAACACGCCCAGACGTTGTCATGGGTAGCTAGGTTTGTCATTTGAGAAAAGTTACATGCAAGTGACGTAAAAGAAAGGAGGAATGTAACGTAGCATCACTCACGCAGAGGTCCTTCCCTCGGTGACGCCTCTATGTCATCGCAAACATGACGCCTGTCAGCCGTTTGAGGGACGTTCAGAACCAACCCCCAGTGAGCGGAAGGCGCTACGCAATCCCCGATGCGTTCCTAAGCGCGGAACACGGGGTAGGTTTACAAGAACGCGGGGTGCAGTTTCTGCGTTTAGTGAAGCGATTGCAACCAATCCTGTGTGTCGCTGGCAGTCACATTTTTCCTAGTACAGGTAAAAGTATTGATAAATAATAACCTTATGGGCGTTGTTAAAATAAACCGCTTTTTTGGGTCCTTTTGCAATACATTTAAGAGTTAATTGCAGAGAAAGTTGCTTGAATATTGCAAGGAATGCGGGATGCGCGCTACACGCCTTCTTTAAAGAAATATGTCGGAGCAAGCAAGAATCGCAAAGTTGACTGCTGCACATTAAGAGCTCTTGTTACCAGCGTTTTACGGTTCCGGCGCCTAATAAAGGCGCGGAGGCAAGCAGACGACCTGGACCAAGACTCCTGCTTGCTCTGTTGAACCCAAGAAACATCCGGTTGATAGGACTTAACCTGAAGCAGAAAGGAACAATTTACGTAAAAGGAAGTGTCAACGCACAGCGTCTTGAAAAAACAGCGGTGTGTTCTGAGACGTTCCTTTCTTTTCCTTGCCTGTCACAGGTCAAGGTATGTCCAAATACTTTACTAGGGGGAATACATTCCACTCCGCTCATTTGCATTAGACGGAACGCCTACAGCGTCGAATCCAGCCCTGACGGAGGGGAGGCCCGCGCCATGTCGTTTCTTCTTTTTTTGGCAAATAAGCTATTATCATCATCAGTCGCAGACATTACACGGCTACGCGCTACGCTACGCCGGCGCTCTGTGCACCAGTGCAAGCCAGTGTCTCGAGGAGTCAAACAACGTCAAATGTGTTGCGTGGTGTGTTGGTTTGATACTTTTTCGAAACGATGCACACGATATACCCCGAGTTTCAGCAAACATTATTTTAGTTTCGGTTTCTGAATTTGGCTTTCGGAAAAAAAAAAATCTCCCCAATACTGTGTATTTTGCCGTTTTGCGTTCAAGAGACTATCTGTTGTTTCCTGTATTGCGCATGTTATTTCAGTGATGTGCGCCATTAGTATGGTGTAGTTTTTGAATTTGTATCCTAAAGAAAAAAAAGCCGTTTACAACTCCCTGTAACGCCGAATTGGAGCGCAGCTCTTGAGGTGGAGGAGGGAAGGGTACTTAGGGGAGGGTATATCCCTCCTCCTTCTCCTCCTCCCTTCATCCGTCAATCTCCTCCGGGGGAGGGGGGTCACGTGACCTCGGGGGAGTGGGTCACGTGACCTGGGGGGGGGGGGGGTCACGTGACTTCGAAGGGGGAGGTCACGTGACCTCGGGGTGGGGGGGGGGGGGGCTCGCGCGGTGCATGTCTCAACATGCACCGCGCGGTTACGCCAACGGCGACGCCGACGCCGACGGCGACGCCGACGCCGCTCAAGCCGGAAACGGGCGCCTAAGAGCTGCGCTCTAAAAGACTTGTTATTTCGTTTAAGGCGCTACCGGCTGTTGGTCAGCAAAACATTTTGTCTTTAGCCTTCAGTCTTTATTTATTTGGCTCTGGAGAGTCGCGGCACCGCGGAAAGGCAGCAGCTCGTACCATGAAGGCCCTCGGTGCCGCGTCTAGTGAACATGATAATGTGATGAGTAGATCATGCAAGATGACGACGACATGGATTGTTGGTATTGGGGAGGATGGCAGTTCGATTCGCAGAAGTCCAGATTTCATGGAGCCGGGTTGGGCGGGTCAGCAGCGAGCCATGAGGATCTGGCAAGCCGTTCGATCGGTGCATGTAGGAGCCCCAGGAACATGATGGCGCTGTTGCTCACTGGGGTCCACTGGGGTCGAAGCATCAGGCTACAAGGAGGCAGACCAGTCAAAGTATAAGCCGCCGCCTCCGAGGAACAAAGGTCCAGGGCTCACACCTAGGCCCCGCCGTCGCCCGGTGTGTCATCCTCTCAACGTCGTCGTTGCTGTGTTCTTTATTTATGCGGGTATATATTAATCAAAAGTTATTACTGATTTTCTGAAAATTTCAATGGGAAAATGGCGGCCGACGGAGTTTTCGAACACATGGGGCTCTATGGCACCAGAAACCGAAAACGGGAAAAAATGGGCTCCATTTTCCCATTGAAATTTTTAGAAAATCACATATAACTTTTGATTAAGTTATCGAATCAGGCTGAAACTTTGGTATCCTGTTGTGACCTCTAGCTCTACCCATGGGCGGAGAATGAGCGTTCGGCGATGCCTAGTTTATTTTTGCGGTAAAAAAGACCGTGTAAATTTTCTTTTGTAACACCCTGTATATATCAATAAAATACGATTGATAAAGAGAAACACAATCGAACGGCCAGCTGCGCGCTCATCGGGCACTGTCTTTGAAGGGAAAAGCCAGCCTCTTTCTCTTTCTTAGTGTTTGCTCCTCTGATTTTTAACAATGTATAGCCAACTAGCCCAACAGTTAATTTTGACTCAATATCAAGAACTTCCATCATTATCATCATCATCATTTACCGCCCAATAGCCGAGACCTCCCCGACGATAGATGACTCTTGCGACCCAGAAAACCTGTCCGCGCTGAGGCTATTGTATTTTTGAGGAGTGAAATGTATTCCCCCTAGTAAAGTATTTGGTATATCCAATTTTCACTAGCTCGCCCGCGCGCTCACCCTTTTTAAGACCTTCAGTGTAGTCATAACTTGCAACAGCAACTACTTTCATCTTGTCTCGAATACCTCATTAGAAAACTTTGCCAAGCTTATATATATATATATAAAGCAAGTAGATAGCAAATCTAGTTGCTATCCATTTGCTATATATAGCAAATGGATAGCAAGTACACGTTCGTTGGTGTTGTTCAATTCCCTCAAAAATTACACAAGCTCAACATTTATCTAAACAAATCAGTTTATTTGACAATTTTTGCTTTTCTGACAATTTTTATTACAACACTCCGAGAAAAAAAAAGTCTTGTTTTTTAATGGTGATATATATATATATATATATATATATATATATATATTGTGAGGAAGAAAGAAGAAGCGGGGCTCAGACGGCAGTGCACGTGCTGAGCTCTCTCGGATCTGCATCGAACGGTTACCGTGGACGCACCATCTTAATCAAACTTCAGTCATTGTATTAAACCCATCCATCCATCCAGAGCCTTACAGGTTGGTGGAGGTCAGCGGTTTCCTACCCCTCGCCACACCTCGCCACCCCCAAACCTGGAGCTACGCAGTGGACAGACCACCCAACACCCGCCCATGGCTAACCAAGAAGGTAACACAACCGGAACCCGCTCTGCACCCGCTGTGACTATAAAACACCGACAGCGAGACCCTCAGATATTCACAGGCTCTCCCGACTCAGACGTGGATGACTGGCTGAAGAACTACGAGCGCGTCAGTCAACACAACGGATGGGACGACTCCTTCAAGCTCGCCAATGTGGTCTTCTTTCTCAAAGACACATCGCTCCGATGGTTTGACAACCACGAAGAAACCATCAATTCTTGGGACGGCTTCAAAACGGCGTTTGCGGACGCTTTTGGTCAACCCGAACACCGCAAAGAAAAGGCCCGAGACCAACTACAACACAGATACCAGTCCACAGCAGAATCGTCAACCGCCTACATCGAAGATGTCCTCCGGCTGTGTCGCCGAGTCGACCCCGAGATGAACGAAGATGACAAGATCCGCCACCTATTCAAAGGGCTCTCACAGGAATTATTTTCCATCGTAGCCCCCAAGTCTCCGCCGACCGTGGCTCAACTAGTATCTGAATGTCGGAAGTACGAAGAGCTCGACAACGCGCGAATACTCAAGAGGCCATTCGAACGCCTTCCTGAGGTGTCTCTTGCTTCGCACACCGACACAAACCTCTCGAACCTGATACGTACAATCATCCGCGAAGAACTAAGATATTTTCTTGGGCATCAGCGCACACCTTTGCCTGCATCCCAGCCATCCGGTGAGCGCCACGACATCAAATCAGCTATCCGAGATGAACTTCGCTCTGCTTTAGAGCCCCTGACGCACAACACTCCCCCCTATGCCCCCGCCACACACCCGCCAACACCCCTATGCGCATACCAGCAACTTCCACCTTCCTATGCAGCACGACCACGACAATCTCCTCAAACACGCCGTCAAGCCGATGTCTGGAGGACCCATGACAACCGACCAATATGTTTTTATTGCCACGTTCCCGGCCACGTCCTCCGCTATTGTCGGCGCCGATTAAATGATACAAGCCCCCCATCCATGCTCCCTTCTCGAGACCGCAACACCTTCGAAGACCGTCGTCCTTCTTATGATTACCGGCAAGTCGATAACTCGTCTTTTCGCCGCTTTTCACAACCCTACGCCGACAACACTAACACCGGGATCGTTTCTCATGACCGCTCAACCAGCCCCGTCGCGCAACCTACACCCCGGCGTGGTCGCTCACCGTCGCCATACCCTCGTCGTCGCCGCTCTATTTCCCCATTCAGTGATCCCATCCCCTCGACGTCTCAACAGTCAAACTAAAAACCGCAGCCTGCATCGACAATGGAGGTCAGGCTGCATCTCAACAATATGCGAAAAACCCTCCTTCTGCGGGACCAACGAATTTGAATGTGGAAATAGGACATCAAAAGTTTCTTGCTTTAGTCGACACTGGCGCAGCAAAGTCGTGCATTCCCGAGAACGTCCGTCGACGCTTGCGAAAAGTGCTCACGCCCCCATCTGAGGGCCACCTGCTCCGCATGGGCAATGGTGATTTGGTGCGCCCTCTCGGATACTGTACAGCGCACTTAAGGCTTGGTGACAACCAATACATTGTCATGTTCACTGTACTTACCACCTGCATCGCTGACGTCATTCTTGGTTGGGATTTTCTTTCTACAACCGCCGCCTTCATCGACTGTGCAAATCGTGAAATTCATCTGAATTCTTCAGTCGACATCCCGGAACGTATTGAGACCCCACTTACCGTCCTTCATATAGACTATGACCTGTTGCTACCACCCCACTCGGCCGTTGCTGCCACTCTCATTGTTCCGAACTCAGTCAATGAAACCTTCGGACTCATCGAACCTATTCATTCTACGTTCACAAAGAAAGGAATCGTCATACCTTATTCTCTTGCATCCATTGCAGGCGATAAATGTAACATCTGGATCACAAACACTTCAGTCCAGTCGCAGGTACTTCCTCGAGGCAGTCGCATCGCCACACTCCAGATGCATATTGAGGAAAGTTTCGCTACACTCGTCCCCGCTGCTGCAAATACCAAGACCCTCACCGACAATAACTTCACCGAACACAGACAGAAGATGATAGACGCAGCTCTCCTCCCAGACCAACTTCAGAAATTGGACTCTCTACTCCACTCTTACGAAGACATTTTCGACTTCAGCGCCCAAACGTTAGCCCGAACGATGCTTGTCGAACATAACATTGATACCGGTAACTCACACCCAATCCGAAGCCGACCGTACCGAACCTCCGCCGCAGAGCGTCGAATAATTAAACAACAAATTGATGACATGCTAGAAAAAGGAGTGATCGAGCCTTCGTCCAGTCCTTGGTCATCCCCCGTCGTCCTTGTTCGGAAGAAAGATGGCACCTGGCGCTTCTGTGTGGACTATCGCCGCCTTAACAAAGTCACGGAAAAAGACGTCTACCCCCTCCCACGAATTGACGATACACTCGACACGCTACAAGGCTCGTCCTACTTCTCATCAATGGACCTTCGAAGCGGTTACTGGCAAGTTCCTCTTGCCCCTAGTGATAAACCTAAGACCGCCTTTATAACGTATGATGGCCTTTACCATTTTAACGTTATGCCTTTCGGGCTTTGCAATGCGCCTGCCACATTCGAGCGCATGATGGATGCTTTACTTCGTGGCTTATCTTGGAATATTTGTATCTGTTATCTCGACGATATTGTGGTCTTTTCTCCAACATTTGAGGAACACATCTCACGACTCCGCACAGTTCTTCAATGCATTCGTACTGCTGGACTCCAATTGAACAGCAAAAAGTGCATTTTCGGTGCCCAGGAAATCAAAGTGCTCGGCCATCTAGTCAGTGCCGATGGAGTACGCCCAGATCCTGAGAAAGTACGAGCCGTATCAGAATTCCCTGTCCCACAAAACGTCAAACATGTGCGGACATTTCTAGGCTTATGCACCTACTTTCGAAAATTTATTCATCAATTTTCTCGCATCGCTGAACCTTTAAATCAACTGCTACGCAATGGCATCTCTTTTCGATGGGGCCCAGACCAACATACGTCATTTGAACACTTAAAAAATGCATTAACCACAGCCCCTGTTCTTGGTCATTTCGTCGAACGTCAGGACACCGAAATTCGAACCGACGCTAGTGGAGAGGGAATAGGTGCTGTTCTTGCTCAACATCACAACAACCAGCAGCGTGTCATCGCATATGCTAGCCGAACCCTCACGAAAGCCGAACGCAATTTTTCAACAACAGAAAAGGAATGCCTAGCAGTTATCTGGGCAATTTCCAAATTTCGTCCTTACTTATATGGATCATCCTTTCGTATTGTCACCGACCATCACGCGCTATGCTGGCTTGCCAGCCTAAAAGACCCATCAGGACGCCTTGGCCGCTGGTCCTTAAAACTCCAAGAATACCGCTTTACCGTTGTATATAAATCAGGCAAACGACACCTCGACGCCGACAGTCTATCTCGGTGTCCTCTCCCCAACAACGCGCCCCTTTCTTATGAGCATCACAGAGCAGACATTACGGCAACCCTTCATAATCTCGACATGGCATCAGCGCAGCTCACTGACAATTCTCTCAGGCCACTGATTCATTACTTGCAAGGTTTCACAACATCTTGCCCTCAGTATGTTCACCGACGTGCCCGCCTCTTTTCTCTTCGAAATAACGTTCTCTACAGACGCAACTATGAACCCCAAGGACGGCAATGGCTTCTTGTAGTACCCCGTCACCTACAAAAAAACATAATTCAAGCTAACCATGACGATCCCACCGCCGGGCACCTCGGATTTTCTAAAACGTACTTTCAAATTCGTGAAAAATTCTTCTGGACCGGCATGCAGCGAACAATTAACAAATATGTGCGAGCCTGCCACTTATGCCAAACCAAAAAGCGACCCACACAACCGCCTCCCGGGCCTCTCCGGCCAATTTCTCCACCCCGCCAACCGTTTCAACAAATTGGAATTGACTTCCTTGGCCCGTTTCCTCAAACAAAAACAAGAAATAGGTGGATAATTGTAGCAGTTGACTATCTAACACGATACGCCGAAACAAAGGCGCTCCCGGCAGCCACAGCCCTTCATGCAGCAGATTTCTTTCTGCACAACATTCTTCTAAGACACGGCGCTCCTCAGTCCATTATCACGGACCGAGGAACACCCTTCATGGCGACCCTTCTTCAAGAAGTCTGCCGCCTCGCAAGCACGATTCATCATATAACCACTGCCTACCATCCACAAACGAATGGTTTGGCAGAACGATTCAATCACACCCTAGTCGATATGATTTCGATGTATCTTACAGATGACCAGGATAATTGGGACGCTATTCTACCATACGTAACATATGCCTATAACACCAGCCGGCAGGCTACAACAGGATTTTCGCCCTACTATCTTTTACATGCACGGGAACCGATGTCCACCATTGACACGCTGTTACCGTACATTGATGACACTTCTCTCGACACATACCTCCAAGATGTCCTTTCCCATGCTGAAGAAGTTCGTCAGCTCTCACGCATTCGCACCCTGCAATCTCAACAACAACAGATCATCCGTCACGCCGAGCACCACCCTACCGTCTCCTACAATGTTGGCGACGAGGTTCTTGTCTGGACACCTTCTCGTCAGACTGGAAGGTGCGAAAAACTTGAGAAACGCTTCAAGGGCCCATTTCGCATCTCTCGTAAGCTGTCCTCTACGAACTACGAAGTCACGCCTGTATATCCACTGCACCACCACCACTCTAAATCAACCGATATCGTCCACATTGCGAGACTCAAACCCTATTACCGTCAAGTCCCATAACGTCCGCGGCCGGTGGACCGGCCTTTTCCACGAGGGACGTATACTGTGAGGAAGAAAGAAGAAGCGGGGCTCAGACGGCAGTGCACGTGCTGAGCTCTCTCGGATCTGCATCGAACGGTTACCGTGGACGCACCATCTTAATCAAACTTCAGTCATTGTATTAAACCCATCCATCCATCCAGAGCCTTACAATATATATACAGGGTGTTTTTTTTTAAGCTTAACAGATCTGTTAAAAAAAATCCGTGAAAGTTACACTTATGCAGCTTGTGGAGGTGGGTTATACGGCCAGGGGGACATATTATAGGAGGCTGATCGTAATGATCAGTCGGCTAATTAATTAAAATTCGTTAATTAACTTTTTAATTAATGAAAATAGACATATGGTTCCAATTAGAAACTTGCTCAGCGTCATCGAAAACCCATAAATCAGTCATTTTCAGAAAGACTTAGAGCGCATGAGAAGCGTAGTAGTGCACTAAAGTTACCATACTTGGAGCAGGTACAAGGCTGGGGCTAGATAAGAGACGGAAAAATCGCACGGGCGCCTTATCACAACCTCTAGCTTTGTACCTGCTCCATGAGCGGTAACTTCAGTTCACTACTACGCTTTTCACGCGCTCAAAGTCTTTCTGAAAATGACTGATTTGGGGGTTTTCGACGACGCTGAACAAATTTCTAATTTGAACCATATGTCTATTTTCACTAATTAAAAAGTTAATTAACAAATTTTAAGTAATTAGCCGACTGATCGTTACGATTATCCCCCTAGAATCTGTCCCCCTGGCCGTATAACTCACCTCCACAAGCGGCATAAGTGTAACTTTCACGGCTTTTTTAAAACAAATCTGTTAAGCTTAAAAAAAAAAACACCCTGTATATAAAGAGTGGCGAATGTTAACAAATGCTTCCGTTGATATACAGGCAAAAGTAATGTGCGGAGACACAGCAGCCGTAGGATGATAAAAATAAAATTCTAATTTAATGGCGAAAAACGTCACGCAAGAAAAAAGGGTGAAGTGCCGAAAAAAAGTTGTATTAGTTTACGGGAATAATGAAGTCTAGGCACTAGAACGCTAATTACGCGGGAAACAAACTTTTAAAAAGGACGGAGTAAAAGTCAAAGTTAAAACACAACAATTTACAAAAATAAATTGTTAAATGAAAAATAAAATAAAGAATTAGAAATAAAAAAATGAATAAAAATAAGAAAGGGGCCTGACGTCCGTCGACGTTTCGGCAGTGGCACTGCCTTCTTCAGGACGGGAGCCCACATGGCGTGGTGGGTTAGTTTTATAAAATATCTAGGGGGAGGGTTTGTTAAAGCGAAAGTTTGAAGGGGTTTGTAGGGAAAGGGAAGCACGGGGGCGACGAGTCCAATTTTGTCCCGATGAGGGAGGCGGTTCTGGGTTCTGTTCACAGGTGCGTTGGTGGTATGAAGGAGCTCGCAGGGAAGGGGAACACAGAGGGGATAAGTCCAATCTTGGCGCGATGAGACATGACGGTTGTAGGTTCTGTTCGCAGGTGCATTGGTAGCAGAAGGGGCTTGCAGGGAGAGGGAAGCGCTGGGGGGATGAGTCCACTTTTTATTTCTTATTTTTATTCATTTTTTTTATTTTTAATTCTTTATTTTATTTTTCATTTAACAATTTATTTGCGTATGTTCTTGTGTTTTAACTTTGACTTTTACTCCGTCCTTTTTAAAAATTTGCTTCCCGCGTAATTAGCGTTCTTGTGCCTAGTCTTCAATATTCCCGTAAACTAATACAACTTTTTTTCGGCACTTCACCCTTTTTTCTTGCGTGACTTTTTTCGCCATTAATTTAGAATTTTATTTTTATCATCCTAGGGCTGCTGTGTCTGCGCACATTACTATATATATATATATATATATATTAAGTTGAGAATGCTGATCGAGAGTTCACGCAGCCGAGATGCATCTTTCAACGAAAAGCTCGCGCTTGCGGCCGAATAGCGACATTGTTGTAGAGGTGTTTAACACGACAAAAAGCTGGGAACCAAAGCATAAAGCGAAACAAAAGGCAAATGAACACATATAACTATAAACTATGTGAATACGTTAAAAGAACTGAGTTATAGCTTAAGAGCGGAAATGAATCGGCGCGATGAAATTCATATGGCGGATGCCATTTCTAGCGATCGAGACATGGAAACCGGAACTCATAACCGGTTGCCTGTAGGCCGCGGCTTCATGAGTCACAGACCGCATGCTCCACTTGAGACCTCTGCTCTAATACATGCAAAAATTCACTGAAGTTTAGAACCGCGCTTCTACTAAGAAAAAAGTTATATGCACCATATATGACCCATATACCCATTGTACCATATAAAACAGATATAGAGAAAATTATCAAATTTGAGTACGCGAAGTTTTATCATTACATTTTGCAAACTGAAGTGATCCAAGAGATTTTGCTATATCTCATATGCATATGATTCGCTTAAAACACAAATATTGTTGACTGCTCTGTGCCATATTTCTCTAAGTGCAATATAGTTTGTGGGCATAAAATTGAATACGAACAAACGAAAACAACTTTCGACGTCACAGATGTGTTAGTTGTTCGAGAACCCTCCGCGTGTGCAATGCGCGTTAGGTTTCATCCTGGACTTATGCTGTTTTTTTGTTGTTTTTTTCCTAATCCCTAATCAAGTTTTGAATCAAATTGTTTCTGCGGACTGAATAATTTGTGAAGTTAACAGTAGTGCCAACATAGCAAGTGTATTTCTTTCTTTTCAATGTATCTTCTCTACAACCGGAGTATTGAATGCTAACCTTTCGCGTCATCTGTCGAGACGTTTTAACAATAGAAGCCGTTTCCCGTAACAGCAGCTCGGCGGTCGGATACACACCTTCACGCGCGCTTAAGCAATACCACGTAGATGAAAAGGCCTGCGCATGACGTCGTTGTTAGTGAACAGCGGTCCTCTCCCCTAGCAGAAAACACGCTAAGGCTGGATGAGAGTCACCGCAAAGCAAAAGACGCGTACATCTTGGAGTCGGCACGTTCTAGCGTCGGACTCGTCGTAATATACGCGCTCCGGGCGCGCTGGCGGCGTTGCTGACGAGGGCCAGGCAATGCTGTACGGATTCACTACCGTACAATACCGGGCAGCGCCCACCCCACTCTTGCTGAAAACTAAGTTGATCTAATCACGGACGTTTGTCCGGTCAATTCAGGCGCTTATTGGATAACTTATAAAATTCCCAAGTTTTGGAAATGTTAATTATTATTGGGCGCGTGGACGAAGTGGGCGCTTCCGCGATATTTTAGGGTAGTGATGACGCTTGAAGATACAGGCGTGTGCCTTGTCTTCTAGGTGACGTCGTATGAAGTCGCAAAACTTTAATGGAGCATCAAGGCATCCACGTGGCGTCGATTCTTGTTAGGTATTCATGCGTCCGAGAGCTCAAAAATGCGCAGCGTCTTAATACAACTCGTACAACAGACATTAAGGACCGCGCTGCGTGAGTTTTTGAAGCAAGCTGTGCCTCCTTGCTCTGGTGCTTTGCTTTCGTTGAGTTTGGATCGGCTCAAAATTAAGAAAACACAGAACAAAACTAAACAGCCTATTCGACGAAGAACTGCGATCTAACGAAAAACCTTCCCTTGGCACAAAGACGCTTATAGCCTCTCCAATGATTCACGCAGCAGACTCTATGATGTGGTAAGATTGCCCATCTGAAAAATCTGGACGCCACAATCTTTATTCCTTTGTCAATAGCAGCCTGCAGCGCCTGTATGAGACATTAACGCTGGGGGAGAAAAAATTAAAACAAAAATTCCGCCTTTTCGACAAAAGCAATATCACTTGGCAGAGCATTTCATTTCTTAATGGCCTTAACAAGAAAATATTTATTATCCAATCCGATCGTGGTACGGCGCTCACGTATTTTGTGGATCTGATCGTTAGGTTGTAAGAGGTAAAAGGGAAGATCTATTGATGCCAGTGGATCTGTTAAAAACACTGTATCAACCCTTTAATCATAATTTGTTTTTGTCGGGTTACCAATAAATATTTTTAGCTCTTTTATCATAGCGGTGAAACATGCTTAACTGTCGTACCGTCCCAGGACGAAGTGAGCAGGACGGGCTTGGAATCTCTCGAGATTTTCAATGTGGTCTCTTTGGGAGGCGTCACACACAGTGCTGGAATACTCCAACACCGGGCGCATATAGGCCACATATGTGAGGTCTATTAGAGATCGAGTTGACATTTTTTTAAAGTTTCGACGCAAAAAACAAAGTGCTCGTCCGACCTTCATGACAACATCGTCGATACGTGCGTTCCATGTGCAATCACCTGAAAGCATGAAACCTAGATATTTGAATGTTTGTTATTTTGGTACAACTTCATTGTTCGATATTGAGTTTAAATTTTATTTTGTTTTTCCGAGTAAAACTAAAATTCGCACATTTCTTTAAGTAGAGCTCAATCTTCTATTTATTGCACCTTTGAGTTACTCTATTCAAGTCATCCTGCAACTGTGCGGAACTCTCTTCTTCAGCTATATATAAATAACTGCGCAATCATCGGCAAACAATCGCACCTTGGAATTCGTGCTGACAAATATTAAAAATAACAAAGACTTTGACGCGAAGCACGCCAGATATAACGGCAGCAGATGAGATGTTGCACCCTTTAGGACAACACATTGACGACGCAAGCATTGCAACTCCCCTTTCCTCTTAAAGGTGGCAGGTTTAAAAAATAAAAATTCTAACTTCTGTAATAACAGTGAGTGTGATACAGTGTCGAACGCTTTCTTAAAGTCTGAGAATACGGGGCGGATAAGCACGATCCAGAAAATTGTCATGAAGATCTGTTCGCCTAATTTCTATACCACATCTAGGTGCTTTATGCTCCATCACCCGTAATGAGAAGTGCTAACGATACTCCCGATACCTCAAATTGTCCTAAAAAAAACAAACAGCACTTTTCGTCATGAGTTTTTTTTTTTTTTTTTCTTTTTGTACGGCCACGCGCGCAATCGCTCATATAAGTAGCAGTGTTGTACAGGTTCCTCAAAATAAGGAATGAAAGCTCGTTCCTCGCTCCTTCTGATTTTTTGGAACGCGTTCCAATAACAAGTTCCATTTGTGAAAAAGGAACTCGTTCCCGTTACAGCTTAAAAATGGAACGTATCATTAATATATATGTTACATTTGTGTTTTGATGATTACCATATTCAATTAGATCAAACATAGTCTTTGTTTTTTTGTTTTTTATCTATCCTATCTTATGGCAACATTTGAATTTGAATTTGAATGCCATGATGGAAGGACACAGGGGACAAGAAAACAAGCGGAGAGAAGGTTTCACTTGTTGTTATATTCAGCTGTAAACATTTTCAGCTTTGGGCTATATTTATATTTCTGGTGAGCGATTCAGACGAGCCAAATGTACTTTTACCCCAATTGCACGATTGTTTTAGAACAACCTCACACGTTTCAATCTATCAACGTCTCTCGTCCGAACTTAACAACACTTGCTTCTCGATGTTTATATCCGCAAGACGAGCAAGTGAAGACGCGGGTAGGGCTTTTGAAGGGCCAGTCTTCAAAACTGCCAGTCCCTCGTGAAGGTTAGATTCGTTGTTCAGTTTTAAGGTGGGGGACAAGGGGAGAAGGAATGAAGGTAAATTTTTTTCTATATTTTAAGTGACCAATATTCGGGATACAAGGCTGCATTCGATGTTTGCTAACCTGTTCTTCTGTTGTAACTGTAGTCATCTTTATGAAAGTTCAGTGATGGCTGTAGTCGGCCTTAGATTTCTGGGTGTATGAGGATTTGTGGAAGCAAAGAAAGTTGCTGAGTTTGCGACGTCCCTCTTTCTGTGTCTTTACCTTCGATTAAACGTTTTGGTTTTTTGTACCTCAGTCTCGGGCACTGAAACAAATGTGTCAATGTCCATTAGCTCTCCTGCATCAAGCTGTTACCAAGCGAGAACTCCGCAAAATTAACCCTAAGTGACAAAAAAGTTAACAAGAACCTCCTCTTCATAATGATAGTTTTTTATACATTCTTCTGTTCCATTAAAATGTAACGAGTTCCCGTTCCAGTTCAGTTGAAATGGAACTTCGGCATTCCTTCGTTCCTCCTAAAAGGAATGCGTTCCAGGAACGCCGTTCCTTGGGACTCCGTTCCGTACAACACTGAAAAGTACTCTAAAACTGACAAGGAAACATTTAGCAACTAGATAGAGGAGTAAATGCCACTGGAAGACGTTTATAAAAAGATGGAACAATTTTCAACTGCATGTTTACACAGCTTTTCTATGTGAAATTGCACCTGCAGAACTATAGCTGATGTGTAAAGCATCGCATAAGGTTTTTTTTTTCTTTTTATATTAAAGAAAGTAACCCGAGTATAATATACCACGAGTATTCAAAAGAAAATACCCCATCTTCAAAGCAAAATTGAGTCACAATCTTGTCAAACACAATGAATGTGTGAACCTTCAACTAGTCTTTGCTCGCCGTTACAGTTGTTGCATTCGCAAAGTAAGGAGGCGTCGTCCAATCGCAGTTTTCTTAATGTGCAATGTACCACCGATTTTTTTAAAGGAAGGCTTTTTAATGTAACCCTGTCCTAATTTTTTCCGTCCATCCGTGCATGAATGTTTCGAGAAATTTATCGGCGAAGATTACACCATGCGACTCGAGTCTTGTGGCTAAGGTACATACATATTTATTTACAGTGTTTATATGAATTCTCACCAACCTGCCGGGATCATCTATCGGCTCACTCGTTCGTTAGTCTTGTGAAGCTTGGCCTCTCGCTTGTTGTTTTCTTCAATCTTTTTTTTTTGTTTATTTTTTTGGGGGGGATCAAAATTTTGCAACTCGTTTCTCTTCTTTTTTTTACCATCTTCTCTCCACAACAAAAATTAGCTTTATATTTTGTATGCGTATTACAAATTCGACGGTGGTAGATGCCGTGGGATTTGGCGAGGTGGAGCTCCAACGGGATTGCTGTGGAAGATTTCAGGGGCACCATTGGGTCAATGGGATGTTGATGGAGTGGTGGAAGAGAGGTAAGGTGGTCGGTGGTTGCTGGAGCGGGAATAGTAGGAACCGAGTTTGCATCGCTTAGAGTGGGAAGACGTTCCTGATGTGCAGTTTTGAGGCGATTTACAGAAACATTTTCTGGACATACCTTGAAATCTGGGCCCCAAAAGGTATACCTTGTGGGGCCCTGAGAGTAAGGTTGTTGAATAAAAATGTAAACCCCGTCCCTGCGCAAAAATATATGCATGCAGGTGTCGAGGTCACTGGAGGTGTGCACTACAGCTCAATTTTACGCACGAGTAAGTGTGGGTCGGAGAGTTATTCTTGTAGAACATAGCTGATTCGCAGACGCCATGGAACCGGAAGCCGGCTCTTCCAAAAGCCACTTCATCATTCCTGCAGTGTACTCTTCCCGATGAGTAGGTTTCAGCCGAGCGAAGCTCGAACTAGCAAGCGCAACCCTTCTCTTGCACCATTAGCACGACCCTCCAACGAACATTGCGGTCAATGCGTCTGCAATGGCCGCAGGGGCAGTCTTAAAACAATTTATTAAAACAAAATTGACCGCATCTCCACGTGGTGAATGATGTTGTTTGGGGCGAAGCTCTGGTGGTGCTTGTCTGCGTAGACGCCGAGCCGCAGCACGCCGAGCCTTTTCATTCATGTCAGTAGGAGAATGTGTGGTTTTCTTCTTTTTCTTTTTTTAAGCAGACAGATGGGATGGCATCTCAGAACCCCCTACTCTTTTTTTTCTTCTTTTTCTTTGAGCCTTTTCATTCATGTCACTAGGAGAATGTGTGGTTTTCTTCTTCTTCATTTTTCTACTTTTTCTTTTTTCATAAATTTTTTCATCTTTTTTTTTCCAATTTTTTTTTTTGCCCTACACGAGCACGTGATCTCACGAGCAGAAGCCCGAGCACCCGACGCCGGGCCTATGGCGGACGGCGGACGGACATGGCTAGCCCCTAAGGAGCTTCGCCCCTAAAACATCTGGACGAAGACAACTGGCGCCGATAGAAAAATGTTAAAGTTTATTTGGATCGAAAAAGCAAGCAATCTACGTGGCCATTCGACATTTTAAAATTTCTCATAAGGGAAACAGTTTCATGTTCTTATTGAAAATATATCTCTCACATACGCCTTGCAAACCGGCAGAGGAACACACTCTACTCGTGAAGCACAGTACTTGGCTTATACAGCCGGGTTTACGACCGACATCCGCCACGTCCGAGGCGTAGAAAATCCCGTCGCTGACGCTCTGTCCCGGACGGTTCCTGTTTTCAATGGACTTAATTTCCCTCCTGTTGTCTACCCTGACGCCGTCAGCGCTGTGCTCCTGTTTGGAGGGCGGCACGGATGGATATCTGTGTTTCTGCATTAATAACATGATTACAATAATGGTTAAACATATATTGCTATATATGTTTGTAGAATCCATATAGATATGCTCAATTTGATGAATTTTGCGCAATTTTATATAAGGTAGTTTTGTTTTTAAATATATTGTTAATTTGCCTAAATCTTGACGTGCTTCGTAGTTTTTTTGCATAAAATAATTATTGTAATTTTTAGTTTTGTCACATAGTGTAAGCTTTTTCTAAAAAAATAAGAAAAAAATATTACTCCGTGCATGCTTCGAAGGGAAATTGACGGCTGTGCAAATTACCATTACGAAACCTCTGCAATCTCCACACCTAACGCTTCGAAATTTAATATCTGCGGAAGAAAGTTTGCTATGGCGTTCATATATAGCAGAATGCACTCCGCTTCAAGAACCTGGCTTTTTCACGTATGTTTTACATAACTAAAGAAATTATTCGGACCTTTATTGTACGATCTGACGTGGATAGACCAAGCAAAACCAGCATCGTAAGTCATTGACGCATTGCGCGCAGAGAGGTCATACACGTTTTTTACGTCTTTCGGATGTCGAAATGCATTTGGAGCAAGAAAAGCAGGTTTTTAAACATATTAAAAAAAAAAAAACTCTCCACGAAATATCTGCTTCTAACAAGGAAAGGTCAAGACATCCAATCATTGAACTCGAGAGGCCATACTAAGAGCACATTTTGTATTTTCCTTTTCTTATACTTCACAAGCCCACAACCCGCTGCAGCAAATTGGAGACATTTTAGAAGCATTTCTACTGAACAGAAGTGAGATTGCTGAAATTAAGTTTCTCACATGTAGCATTATTTTTCAGTTTAAAGCATACGAGCCTTATTCTAGAGTGATTCTAGAGAGATCGATTACAACAAAATGTCATGCTCAAATAAGCACGATGTCCAAATGGTTTCTCTTAAACACTTAAACTGATCACGCAAATAACTCTCTTATACTTTTTTGTGCTTGAAGGGACCACTGAGCTTTGTTTTACCTTGCGTAAGTTTCAACATGAACATATTTCAATTTCGAAAGAAAGTTTACCTTCATGAAATTGTCCAAGTGTTTTCGGGAAGGCCCACCTTTGTGGTGCAACAAAACAGCCTATTGAAAATATCCCTTCAGCACTGATGTGTAGTGGAACCCTCGCAGGTTTTCAAAACCTTTCAGCCCACCATACTCCTCAGCCTTAAAACACCCTTCACTTTTAAAACACTTCAGCCCTTGAGGCCCATCAGCCCTTTCATATTTTCCATCCTTTCAGACCGCCCCCAGCCTTTCAAGCCTTTAGGCGCCAAGTTTAATGCGAACCGTAGACCTCAAATGTAGTTATTTAAAGCATAATTCGATGTTTATTTGAGACATTAAATGTTACATGCACATGGAAACTCAAAAAGACGATAAGAAGCAACGTCTATTCAAACCCCGCTGCAAGCAGCTGTGGGTAGAAGGAATCAGGCGGAATAGCGGCAACCTAGCTCTTTGTTGCCAAAAATATGCTTGAATGTACTCACAATGCGCTGGGTAAATTCGCTATATGTACGCTCGCTCAACACTTAAAACTGAGCGAGCACACACGCACGCACACGCATGCGCGTACACACGTGAGCACACACACGCGCACGCACACACACATGCGGACGCGCGCGCACACACACACACACACACACACACACACACACACACACACACGCACACACGCACACGCACACGCACACACGCACACGCACACGCGCACACACGCACACACGCACACACGCACACACGCACACACACACACACACACACACACACACACCTGCTGACGTCGCGGTGGCGTCCCCGACGTCGTTTTCGATCCGCACGCACTCCGGACGGACGGACCAGTACGCGCAAGAACCTGGGCACTGAGAGGCATTCTTCCCTATCTACAGACTGAGCTGCTCTAGAAGGTCGATCCCACCGACGCATATGTCCCGAAGGGTATCTTGATTTATCAGATACCGGTTAAAATTAACTTGATGCGCCACGTGTTTTTATGTGAGGGATTGTGACAGATTCCACAGGCCTTTCTAAAACTATGACAAACATCTCAGACCCTTTCAGCATTCTTGAAGTGTGCTAACCGAGGCGGACATCAGAAACCGCGCTTCCAAAAAGGCGCTTTTTGAGAAACGAAGCCGTTAAATAGAGGCGGCGTAGGCGGGGCGCCAATAATTATCGGTGCGCCAAGCGAGCCGGCAACACGCAAAGAAAACGATACGCTTGCTATTTGCTTCTTCATCACACTCCCTCCCCCCCTAGTGTTCATCGATGCCGTAGCGACGCACCGGGTGACGGTCACGGGTGGTGCGTCGAAGCGGCTGTGGTGGCTGCGATGGTTCTGGAGCGAGCCGCTGGGGATGACGCTTGGCGTAGGTGGAAACCTGAAATAAGGGCTGGTTCCACCGGCGTGGGTCGAGGATGAACGCTCCCAAGCGTTCCGCAGGTGGACTCAGTGGCGAAGATGTACACTGCCGTCTAACGTCTGCAGTTCATTCATGGCGTGACCCAGACGCCTTAGCACAGAGCAGCTAACCACTGCAGGCTTTGTCTGAAGTTCCGTAGGTACACGGAGTCGCCACACTGGAAGTACTGTGTATTGGGCTGCATAGTAATATCCCTCCTCCTGAGATACTTCGGGGTGAAGTCTTGACAGGTTGGTACAGCAAGGTTGCAACCGACCCAGTACTTCAAATGGGCCACAGCTGTGGTCGTCGTCCGGGAGATGAATGAGTCCCTGCGGATCTACGGAGACTACAGAAGCACGGTGAACCAGGCGGCAAGGAGGAACGTTTATATCTTATGTGCAAGCAAGGCACCTGATGAAGCACCAAGTTGCAAACATATCGTTTTCTTTGTTGTTTGTTGCGGGCTTGCCACGCGCGCCGATAAGCGTCGACGACCCGCCCGAGCCGCCTCTTGTTAACGGCTTCGCTTCTGAAACAAACGCCTTGTTGCAAGCGCAGTTGCTGGTGTGCGTTTCGGCCGCTACGCGGAGGTATGTCGAGAGTTCTAAGAAAACTATGACGGACCTCTGAGACTTCTATTAATCCTTAAAAGGTACGATAGGACCTTTTAAAAATCAATATGGGCCCGACATACGATTTTTCAAGATGGCGACGTCATCCGTCTTCTTAAGAGACAGTCTCTCCTACTAAAAAAGAACATTTACCGCCTGCATGAAAGCAAACGGTCACCAGTTTGTCAAAGGGGTCTTCCTTATGACTCAAAGGGGTCACACTTAACAGTCATAACGATCACCCATTTGGGCAAACAGGTCACTTCTTTGGGAAAACGGGTCACTCGTCTGGGCAAATGGGTCACTCGTTTGGACGAACTTGTCGCACGTTTGCTCAAACCGGTGACCATGTTGCACAAACGCGTGACCGCTGACCGGCAAACTGTACCGGCTTAATCAAACGGCTCTCCGGAGCCCGTTTGATATTGAACGTATAAAGCGGCGGCGTGGGCACGCTTGTTTCAGCCGTGGCTGCCCATGTTTCCGAAAGGCCAAGAGCGCCGGTTCATTAATTTCAAATCGTCCGCGTAATGCAAGTAATTGTATTTATATTTCAATTTCGCTGATGTTCGCTTGTACTGCAACTGCAATGAGCGATTTATTTTTTTTTTATGTAAACGCGCGGCGCGCGACGTTCGTGAGCCGATATCTTTTACAGAACTACTTTGGCGTTCTTTGCTGCCTTAATTTACTCATTCAGCTCGAATCTCTCTCGCAGAAGACGCGGCAGAGTGAAAGAATATACTTCCAGACTCCGTTTCACCTCAAATCAAGACGCATAAAGCCCCTTGATGTTTCAAAAGTATCGCAAGGTGCGTCGATGCACGAGGCACGTGCAACGTGCAGCCCTTGAGAAGATCATGGCGGCACAGCGCAGCACTGAGCTAGATCTTAGACGCCATGTTCTTCCCAGATGTGGCGCGCGGCGCGTGTCTCGAGCATTTCCACAACAATGAATGGCGCCACGTTTCCTATACTTCGTCTCACCTTAGTATGGACTATTGTTAGCCGTGCGTGCTAAAAGCGCGAGCTAGTTGCTTCGAATGAAGCCTCGGCGGCTGAACGAGCGCTCGTGCAGCGAGTGCTCCAGTCAAGGCAGTCAAGGCCAGCCGCTCGCGCTAGCACAGCATTCGCGGTTCGTCCATGCTAAGGTGAGACGAAGTATAGACCTTTCCAGAAAAGAGCGTGTGGCCGGTGCCATTTTCACTGTTCGTGCGTATGGCGCGTGCTTAGCTCGCTTTCCGAAGCGACGAACGCGCACGTGCTGGGCTGTGAAGATCGCACGCTGGACTGTGATTTTGTAAACATTGGAAAGGTCTATAGGACAGAGGAGCTTTACCGCTCATTCACACTGGAAGCGGATCCGCGTTCGCAAAGCGGTTGCGAACGCGGTTGTATAAAGATCCAGTACAATGGCACGCGCACTCGATGACATCAAGTGCGCGTGCAATTGTACTAGATCTTTATACAACCGCGTTCGAAACCGCTCTGCGAACGCGGATCCACTTTCAGTGTGAATGAGCGGTTAAAGACGCAGCGATGGCAGTCCTCGAACACGTGGCTGCAAAAACATGGAGCATTGCGAGAGCACGCGCGCCGTTGCAGCAGTCAGACCACGAGTCAGACTATGAGCTTGCGCTGAGATCTTTCTTTGCTCAGGCGCAAGCCGAGCATCTGGCTGGTGCCATTTCTAGCTTTTGACCATGCGTATATGCGCGCGATTCGCCTGCTTCCCGAGGCTGAAAAAACATCGTGCTGGGCCGTGAATTTAAAAAGACTGGAATGGTGTGAGCTCGTTTTTGTGAAATTCGTCGTTTGCTCCTCACCCATTCCACGAGGCAGCTGTTACATACCAAGCGGAACTAGTTCACCATGTTATCTCTTGTATTTGTGGGCTCAACGTTGAGGAATTTTTTTTTCAATTTTGATGCCAATGAATTCACGCACGTATTTTATACTTTGCGAAATTTAAGCGAAGAAAATAGTTTTTTTTTTTTTTTTCATTCTCAAAGAATTGATGTTAGATAAATAGAGAAGTGAGCTCATTCGTTGCGTGAATGAAATAATTATCAGAATATTAAACAACTCATTGAACAAGAGAAATGCACAAAAGAAAGAAAAACGGTCGAGAGTGTGTTAAAGTTTAATATAGACCCTTTTCAAAATGCTGCCCTCTCTTGGTAGCTGTGGAATCCCTGCACAGTGGCGGACGAAAACCGCAACGTCACGGCACACTTTATGAATTTAGTTGGAAAAGAAGAAAAGAAAACACCCACGGAAAAAGGTGATGAGCGAAGTGACGTTGCACTTTCGACGCTGTTTGATTGGCTCATCGGCTCCTAGCTTTGGCCGCACTCCGACGTTCGCTATCTTATGAAATGACTTGCACGTTCCACGACGTCGATGTTCCGTTATTGTGCAGTGATTCTGACCTTCTAATTATCGGCACGCGAATTTCGAAAGGGGTCTATTACGATGCACTGAGTTGCAAACACAACAGACCTAACACAAAAGATTCTTGGTTTAATATGTACAGGGGTGCGCTCAGATCTACTCTGAGCCACTAACTCACGGCGGCTCCAACACGTGCGTCAAGTATTTGGGCCTGGAATGCTTGACGACAGGGTGCGGGGGAGTCCCAATGTCCCGCGCCTTGACCGTGCCTTTTTTCTCCTCTCTGGTCACCTCTGTCACGTGACCCTAGGGGAAGGAGGGCAACAGCCGCGCGTGACGTGTTGCGCCTACTAACTACACGCTGATAAGCATGGCCTGCGAGATCCGGAAGCGCGCGCGCTCGCAGCCGCTTCTTTCTTGGTCTGCTTGTGTCCGTTGCTGTACAAACTTCGTTCGTCCTCCCTGTTTCGATCTGCCACCTTACCTTGCGGTCTTACAGAATGTCTCTCGACAACGTATTCGAAATGCGACAAAACCATCAGTGTTCGAAAAGTCCTACGGGTATATGGGCAACAAGCGATTTTTCAAAGAAGCTAAGAATTCGTGTGGTTTGGTTCGGTTCGGCAAATGACAGCTTGTGCGCCGCATTGTGTTGAAACTTCACGGAACCCTTCCTCCTCGTTTCTGTGTTTGTGTGGCTGTCCTGCAGTGCCTGTGTGGACATATATCTCGGATTGCATCTCTGAAGTCCGCTCTTATTATAATAAACGCACTGCAACCTACTTGTTGGCAACGATTGACCGTTCTTCTTCGCGTACTCTTCCAGATTATCTAGAGAATTAGGCAGCGTCTATTCTTCCTGCAGCCGGGAGAATAATTTCCCCGAGATTCTACCGGCAGTCACCTCCCATTAGATGTCCGAAATCATGTGACAACTGCCGGTAGAATACACTTTCTCGTTCTCCCGGCATTTCGTGGAAACAATTTTCCTAGAAAACTTTTTGTGGATACGCCTTTTATTAACACGTTTCGTCGACATTAACATATCACGGACACTCGTTACGTGAACTGCAGGCTGTAGGAACATTTCGTCACGCTTGTATCACTGGCCGGCGGACACGTTCACGCAGTTTCGCGGCGACAGTCTGCGACCGCTCATTACAAAAGTTTTATCCTACCTGGCCCACCAGCACACGCCATTTGCGGCGACAGTTTGGGGTGACTTATTACAAAAAAAAGAAATCTAATCATTGCTGTTTATAAAATTATCTGTCGACAAAACAGCGTGTCAATGAAGCGATCCATCGATGTAACGTCGTTCGATGAACTGATGGTTACCACCAATAAGAGGCGTCCGCCGGTAGAATGTTACGGAGATTATTTTCCCAGCTGCCGGGAGAGTAAACGCAATAGCCTAGAATTATTTCGGTTCTTGTTTTCTTTCCAATATTCTCAGTTGTATACAAGCTTAGTGTACCTCTTCACAATTCCCAGATCGATTGCACGTTTGTACTTGTCTACGGATTAGGTTATATGTAATAAACTTTTAGGAGAATGGAAAACAATCTTTTTTTGTTTTTGTTTCCCCTCTATTTACAAGCACCTGTGCGAGAACATTTTTTCTACTGGTTTTCTTTATGTTATAAATAGTTTATCAATTTTGGGACGTCTTAAATATGTTTAAGATAACCAGCCTTCCAGACGATACCTCGTAAAACTTGCGAATAATTTGCCTGACAATCCGAAGGGCGTGTTGATATATGTGGTCACGTGCCAGGTCGAACGGGCACCCCCATCAAATGGGTACCGCATCAAATGGGTACCGCTTCAAACGGGTATCGTTTCAAACGGGAATCGTTCCAAACGGGTACCCATATTCCATAATCACGTTTGATCCGAACGGGTAGACAAGGTTGCTTCCCGTTTGGAATGCAAATGTGTTTTTTTAGTAGGTTCTACAGAGCATGAGCTACTAACAAGCTAAGTTCGGGGTATTTAGTTTTTTGCGTGTTACAGATCATATTTTACCCAAAACTGTGCATACCTGCCAACCCTTACAAATCTTACGTCAGATGTATGATTCGGGACTAATTTAACGATTTTACGAATCTTGCTATGAATGTTATGAACAAATTCTAAAAAGAGACTGCTGCTGGCGGCACCTTGCACAGCCACAAGAGGGTGATAGGTATCATCCGCAGCAGCGTCGTGGTTTCTACTATTCGTCTATTCGATGGCCACAGATACAAAACGAATCCATAGCCAAAAGCTTTTGTTTTTGTTTTCAGCGGCGCACGTTGGTTCTGCGTATTCAGCCGTGGTTTGGCCTCGCTGTTTCCGCCAGTTTTGTGGTGAGCAGTCCGGCGTCTGTGTTTGTTGCACGTGTAATTGTTGTAGCATTCACCTCCAAACTCCGAACTCCAAACCTCAAAAGAGGTACTTTAAGGTGTTCCTGAAGTCCTACACGTCGGACTTCCCGTGCTTCGTGCCGTCCAAGAAGGGAGAGAAGTTTGGATTCTGTACCATGTTCACGTGTGACGAAAGCATTTCGCACGGTGGCAAGGCTGACATTAAAGGGATACTACAACGAAATTTCGGCGCTCATTTCGTGGTATATATGTGTTCAAAGGAGCAGTATCACATCGAACATACCAATATCCTGTTAAAAAAAGTCTCGAAAGGGAATTTTAAAACGAATTAAACGATTAGCAAAGAGCACCTGGTGGATGTCGCTAACGCCTTGCTTGTCATGCCCGTCTACGAACCTTGACAGCTAGTGACGGTGAGTGTCTCGCCTCCGGCCACGACGAGAGAAGAGGGGAAGGAGGAACTCCCCTCTTCCCGAGAATGCCTTTTGTGTGTCGCAGAAGTCGCTATTGTCCGCCTACGAGATATAGAAGATTAACCCGTCACTCAAAATTCGTACAAAAGCAGCCGCTTCGGTGGCTGGAACGACTAGGCCATCCTTTCGACGTTAGCCTCGCCGTAGCTTTGCTCGTCCCGAGACGACCTACGTCACGATTACGTTGGATGTCACGTGGTCTCCGCTGGGACTTCTCCAAGCGCTTGCCAGAGTGGTTCGTTTATTACGAAAAATACAGCCATCAGGCTCAAAGTACCAACGTGCGATTGTAATTTACGGATATTGTGGATCATATTCAATCTATTTTTGAACACGACGGGAATATTTCAAATTTCGTTGAAGTATCGCTTTAAGCTGCACATTGCTTAACTGCAGCTGAATGTGAAAGACTATTTAGCACTGTAAACAAGACCCGGACGGAGTCGCGCTCCCCAGACAGGACCCTCGGTAATCTGCTCATGGTGAAGGGGCATGAGAATGGCACGTGCTTCGAACAGGGGCCCTAATCTGGACACTTGGCGAAAAAGACGGCGAGAAATCTGGCGGCCGCGATTGGCCAACGCTGCACTTGACCTTGGCGCGGGCCAATCAGAGGGGCCGAATTTCTCGCCGACTTTTTCGCCAAGTGTCCAGATTAGGGCCCCAGGTGTACTCTGAGAACTTTTTAAAGCAGGCGAAATTGGCAACAGCAAAATCGCTGAAGAAATTAGCCATCTTCGAATCCGATAGCAGGCAAAATCGGCAAAAGAAAAATCACTGACAAAATAAGCCATGAATCAGCCCTGAAAATGCCTGCCTCTTTCTACTCCTTTATTCCTTCCTCCCCCCCCCCCCCCCCTCCCTGCGGCCGCGGGTGTTTTGTGAATTTGAGAGTTCACAAGTTGGCAGGTATGACTGTGCATCTTTACACCCTTTATAAGAGCTTGATATATGCTACCCCTAGCCAGATATTTTAAAAGCGCTTGGAGTAGCCAGAAAGGAGAGTGCTGATATGTAATTTTTCACCCTTAAAGGGATACTTCAACGAAATTTGAAATATTCCCGTCGTGTTCAAAAACAGGTTGAATATGATCCACAATATCCGTAAATGACAATCGCACGTTTGTTGTTTGATCCTGGTGGCTGTATTTTTCGTTATAAACGGTCCACTCTGGCAAGCGCTCGGAGAAGGCCCAGCTTAGAACACGTGACATCCAACGCAATCCTGACGTAGGGCGTCTCGAGACGAGCAAAGCTGCGGCGAGGCTGACGTCGAGAGGATGGCCTAGTCGTTCCAGCCACCGAAGCGGCTGCTTTTGTACGAATTTTGAGTGACGGGTTAATCTTCTATAATCTTGTAGGGGGACAATAGCGACTTCTGCGACACACAAAAGGGATTCTCGGGAAGAGGGGAGTTCCTCCTTCCCCCCTTCTCTCGTCGTGGCCGGAGGCGAGACGACCTCCGTCACTAGCTGTCAAGGTTCCTAGACGAGCATTACAAACGAGGCGTTAGCGACATCCACCAGGTGCTCTTTGTGAATCGTTTAATTCGTTTTAAAATTCTTTTTCGAGACTTTTTTAACAAGATATTGGTATGTTCCTTGTGATACTGCTCTTTTGAACACATATAGACCAAAAAATGAGCGCCGAAATTTCGTTGTAGTATCCCTTTAACATTATAAGTCTGAGCATAGCACACGAGCTTTATTCGGGATACTTAGCTGTGAAAAGACTGCCATATTTAAATATTGACTTCGTCCATATCGGTTCTCAAAAAAAAGCGTAGACATATTTCAAGTAGAAATGCTCTAGTGTACATCTCTAATTCGGCTCGTTTGGAGTGACCACTGAACTTATCCGTAGAGATAACTGCAAACATGGCGCCAGACTGGTGCCCTATGCGTGCAAGCACGTGCAGCTTACGCGTTAACATAGCTTTGGCAAGCTTGCGCTTGCACGAGTTTTTCCGCAGGAGCAGAGACAGGGCAATGGCCAGTCGCCTTGCATGCAATTGTCTATGCATCTTGGCATTAAACTATTTCATTATCTCGAAAGGTCACCCTTTTGCGAATGTTGCAAAGTCGACGTCATGATCTGCCCGTACAGTACAATAGAAAAAGGTTACGCTGATTAGCGGGTTACGTAGCGAGAGTTCAAAACAAGCTAGGGTCAAGATGTGACATTTTAAGTTTTAAAGGTAATATTTAGGGTGCGTTGTTTTTATTTTTCCTTTAGCAGAACTTGGTAGACTAGCGGTTTACGTAGCGTGCGTACGTTCAAAACAAGTTAAGGTCAAGATATGACATTATGGGGTTTAAAAGGTACTTTTTAGCGTCTGTCGTTTCTACATTCCTATATTTTAGCGTAACGTAACTCACTAGCGCTTGTCTGAACAAGTTTAGACGCGTTTTTATGAAACAAAATGAGTTCGCTGAAAGTTCTGTTTTTATGTATAGCGTTATTTATCAGTCCATTTTACACCAACTCTTTTCCCGATGCTCTGCCTACGTACGTAACTAGTGAATGTTTAAATAAAGCTAGAACATTTGAAATAACAAAAGGGATGAACATTCCA
Source organism: Ixodes persulcatus (assembly GCA_013358835.2). Lineage (NCBI taxonomy): Eukaryota > Metazoa > Arthropoda > Arachnida > Ixodida > Ixodidae > Ixodes > Ixodes persulcatus. The sequence goes on along the minus strand of JABSTQ010008192.1, from coordinate 17,515 downwards.
CTGGCCTACGACAGCGTACAATTTTGCATGTATCAAAATCTTAAGGTGAGTGTTTTGAGATTATATATAAATTCAAGTTTCAGTGTAGACCACGACTAAAATGCATGCATTAAGTCAGGCAGCCTTTGCCCTTGCATTACCAATATTGAAATGCTACAACACGTGTTGCCACATACTGTAGTACAGTAACTAAAGAAGTGACACGTATTATCGCCAGATTGTTGTATGCGCTGTCGTGTAGTGAAATATTTGCAGTCGTGTCTTCAATTTCCATCAGTTTGCTCGGGAAGCCACAAGCTCTCTTTTATGTTAAATAGTGGGTATCAAGTAATATTTCGAATCCACAATATCTAAAATCTTTAAAATGTACAAATGTACAATTGACCAATATTCTTCAGTATGCGTTGAGTAGAAAAAAATTGCAAATAATTTTTTTAACAAAATCTTGAATACATTCAAGATTTATTTGCAGTGAGCTAAAAAATTTTAACAAACAACTGGAATTATACTTGTTTTTCTCATCCTAATTTATATTACAAAGAGTTAGAAGGTATAGGATAGCATGGTAAGAAATTTGAGACAGGTGCTTCTAGTTCACTTATTCGTCCCCGTGTGGCGTATTCACCTTTAACTTTTACGCCATATGCAAATTTCCGCTAAAGCGGAATGTACGCCGAGTGTTAAAAAACAAGAAAACAGTAACATCAGAGGTAAAAAAGGATGATATATTGAGTGTTTTAAACATACTGATAAGTTTATCATTCTCCCTTACGATTTCATGGAGATAATTCAATCAAACAAAGACCATCCCAACCTTTAAACAATTTCGCAGAAGTCATCTCACGCTTTTCAACAGTTCATAATTATTGTTACCTTGGAGTGCGATATAGTAAATACTTTGAGATATAACTGTGTTGTGAGTGTAGGGCATAAAACGTGTCCTAATATTAGTGGTTGATTTCGTGCAGGACGTACTTAAGGATGGATTGTCCGTTTATGTATTTCAGGCACATACCTTTTTAGTGTTGAGTTATATGGACTTTCCGCGTGGTGCAATGTTGTTACCAGTAAAAAATCTGAATAATGTATAAGGAGAAAGAAACGTTTCATGAGGAAAACCTGTCACTACAGACTTAAAGAGAAAAGTATCACCGGGTGACTGACTCGGAGCAGCGCGTTATCCCGGCTTTTGATACACACGGAAGTTTCAGGAATGTTCTGAGCCAGAGCACCCGATGACATATGAGAATGGTCTGGGATTTCTTGGAAGAGTAGAAAATTAACAACATAAGGATCCGGGCCGAGCGGGATTCGAACCCCATTCCTTTGCGTGGCAACCGCATGCGTTGCCAACTTCGCCACGCAAGCGGAAATATCGCTTATATTTCGTTTCACTTTAACAGACGTAGCCGACTCTAAGATCTGATTGACCAATCAGAAAGCACCAAGGACCAAGTGGACAGTGTCAAAAGAGGACGATCATGGTGTTCGTCATATTTATGTAGGTGTTCTATTAACGCAGAACCAAACATGAACAAAAGAGGCCAGGGACTTGGACCCTGTGACGCTGGTTCATTGGTCCCATTAGCTCGCAGCGTCGGCTGCGACTGGACTTAAATTGAAACGAAGTATAGAAACTATCGTTTGTGCGGAATTTACACCGCGTCCGAATGTACTCCCATACAATTCATTATATTTATATGATGTATACAAGGTGTTTACTTAAGCCTTAAATATGAATTTACTACAATATAATTCATTGCATATGTATTATATATACAAGGTGTTTATATAAGGCTTATACATCGTTTTTAAAAATAACTTATGGCTACAGTAATGCAGTTTTATCATGTGAGTTATATGGCGAGGGGGACATTATATATGGGGCTGATCGTCACGTTAAGTTTACTAATTACCTGAAATTCGTTCAATAACTTTCATTTAGTAAAAGTAAAGATATGCTTCAAATTAGAATAATGCTGAGCGTCATTTAAGAGCACTAAATCAGTAAATTTTAGAAAGAATCGCAGCATATCAGAAACGCGGTGATGCGCTAAAGTTACCAATTTTGCAACAGGTGCAAGGCTGGCGGTACACAAAGGTGGACGATAATTTATCATTCGCGTCTATTACGCCAAGTCATCTAAAGTCAACACATACCGAGTACCATCGTCGCAGAGTGAGGATGGTTTGGGCGTTTTTACAGATTCGTTCATCCTTTAAAACTTCGGCGACCGCGCCTCCCCAGGTATTTTTTTTAGGACAACTTAGTCCCCAACTCAAGGCAGAATATATAATGCAAAGCCCTCGAGCACATTTATGTGCTTGAGGGCTATGACATTATGACACTATGACACTATGCTACTATGACAAATACTTCAAAATTATTCCTTTTTGAGAAAACCGGTCTGAAAGGGGACATGGTTTGGCCGTTTTTACGCATTGGTTCATCTTTTGAAATTTGGGCAACCACGCCTCGCCAAGAAACATTTTAAGGACAACTTAGTTTCCAACTACTGGCTGAATATTGTCACGAATGCCAAATGACGAGGCTTCAAACAACTGAAGAGACTAAAGGTTTTTGGTGCGAGCTTGTGCCCAAAACAAAATAGAGAAAGACTAGGGTCGCAGGCGTCGATGTCGGCGAAACAGCAGGATCGAGCGCTGGGGCGAGACTGACTCCGCTTGCCACGCGGAGCACCTTTCGTACCGGCGTGGGTTTCTGTAACATTCGGTCTAGAACGTTCGGCGCGTAGAACAGTCTAACCTCGAATCAGCAACACGTTTTTCGAATTTACCAGAACATTACATTACGGAGTCAACAAAAATGTGTACCCGCGGCCAGGCATCGAACTTTGGCTTTTTTGCGGGGAATGCAAGCGCGATAACCGTTAGGCCAGAAACGCGCTGCTTTTTGTTATTATTGCATGCTTTGACAAAAACGAAAATTCACACGCAATGTTAAAATTGCATACGCGGTGGATAGTACGCGTGCATGGGCCAAAATTCTTTTAAGTTCTCTAGTACATCCAGAGTTCGCATCCAATCAGGCTGGCACCCTAAAGTAGAATAGACAGATTTTAGTTTGCAGAAAGATTCTATAAAATACAACATTACAAGGCGCACGTCCACATCGGCATGCCTAACAGTCATTCTGCTTTGCCATATTGCATGCTGGCCCATGAGCATGACAAGATCCGCAGGAATTTTGTTATTTTTCTCCACTGGAAGGAATTTAATACCATGTGACGTTAACGGAAAATCTTTTTAGTAGTCCGCTGGAGGACGTCCCAGAACAGTAAAGTGTCCCAGCAGTCTAGAAACACGTGTTCAATAGCTTCCGGCATTTTACACAAAAAAACAGTCAATACCCCATGGAACAAAAATATTTCTTTGGTCCAACCACGTTTTCACGGGAAGGCAGTTTGTGTGTAACTTAAAGAAAAATGTTTTTATGTATGGTTCGATTCACATCCTTTTGACTCTAGACAAAACGTCTTGCCTGGACCTGCATGAAACAGAGCGCGGTACACAGGCATAGGAAAGACAGTCTCAATAATATCACGCGTTAAACGCTTTCAAGTAACACTCGACAAATACTCATGGGAGAAACGTACGGTTAGAAATCGGTACGGATCAATGACTTCACGAAGGAAAGTACCAAGACTGCGTTGCTCGGGAACACACGAAGGATGAACAAACATTGGTAGGTGCTCTGGCAGTCCGTTCTAAATTACAGCACGAAGAAAGGGGTTAGTTTGCTTTCTAAGAATCATGAAACACAAAACAGCTTTGTTTAGAAACACAAACACAAACGCGAAAAAACAAATTATCACGACGCGCACTTTCGCATCCAGATTGCCAGATAAACACGGAAAAGACGCGGTGCAACTTCTGTACGTTTAATATAGAGCACGCCAAAACCTGAAGAACATACCGAAATTTCGAAAGTAAAAAATATTGCACACAGTCGCGCGCGTGTTTCCTCAAACACCGAAGTCCAGTACGTAATGGAGTTTTTGTAATGCTGTAGTGAAATACCGAAATACCTGGTCGGCGTCGTCGTAAAATTGATGTCTTGAAAAACATTGGGTTTTGCAGCCCATGTTCCATGCCAAAGACCACAACACTTCCGCCAATTGACGGCCGCGCCAGCCACGAGCGTGCTGCGTATACTTGGTCAGCTGCGCGCGCGGCAATATGGAATGTATAACTTTCGAGCATATCTTGGTACTAAGGAAAATACTTCAAGATAAGTTCTTCTTGAGAAAACCGGTCTCCAAGTAGGCATGGTTCGGCCGTTTATACGCATTTTTTAATCTCTTGAAATTCGGGCACCTGCACCTGATCCAGGAACTTTTAGAGATAGGCCGAGTTCTTAACTGGTGACAAAATGCATAATTTAAGGTTTTTGACTACAAGCTGCTGCTATTGAAAATCCTCTAAAATAAATCATTTTTGAGAAAACTTGTCTCAAAGTAAACACGGTACGACGATTGTCAAGTGTTCGTTCATATTTCAAATTTGGAAACACGCGCCTTCTCCCGGGACGTTTTCAGGTCGACCCTGTTCATGATTGGTAACGAAATATAAAAAATTAAGGTCGCCGACTATAAGCCTAAGCAATACAAAATGTTGGGCCCTCCTCGAGGGGGGCCCAACATTAAGTCTAATATTGCAATACGCTCTTCCTAGTTGCGTTTTTATGTTTTTGTGCAGGGCGATTGGGACAATTATTTTAATGTAAACATTTAGTACTTGTCTAAATATTAGTTTTGACATGTACACAGCATTTAGTACTTGTCTAAATATTAGTTTTGACATGGACAGCGTACAAGAACACTCATGCCATAAATCGTTTATTCACCGCAGTACTCACGTTCCTTGCAATATTAATAGTTTTGTTATGATAAAATTACACTAACAATCAGCAAAAATATTTTGAAAACTTTTTTTAATGATTTTAGATTATGGTAATATAAAAGAACGGGTTTTGTTTGCTAACTTATTTATGGAAGTAGCAGAATATTGGAAAGGATCGTAAACGTCTGAACGAAGACGAATCCACTTCATTTGGCAAATTGGTCACAAGAACCCAAGAAAAGACATTTGAGAAAAAAACAAAATGTACCCAATACATTATTGATTCTTCTGGTTTCAGTAGTCGACTGGCAAATCTTGTATGTTGTTTAGTTTTAAATTGTGTTTATTATTTTTATATAAAAAAACATAGTTTGTGTGTTTCAAGATATATTTCCCACATATATAATACACACCGTAGACACTACAGAATTGGCCATAATATTAGGAAGGGATTCTATTTAATTTATACAATCACATCGCATTTCTTATACCCGACAATAAACTGAACACTTCGATTTACTTAGATACTATCCGTAGTGGCAATACATCCAAAAATGTGTTCGACTGAGGAACCTGCAGTATACGCGTCATCTTAAAATTTGGCACACAAATAGCGGGATATAATATAATAAAGTAATATCATGGCACATTTTTCAAGAAGAAACGTTTCGGGCTTTGCATGGAATTAAATCCATGGAATTTTATGGGAGCGCTACCGTAACCCGCTAAGAGATGGTGGAAGTATATGATGGCACAAATTTCTGGGGATAGCCAATTTGAATTTATTCAGTTTAGAAATAAACAAAAAACATATAATTGTTAGATTTTTTAATCATGATCTTTGCAACCCGTCAAGGTGCGTTAGCGCTTCACAGCTTGAAGTAATTATGAGCCCAATATTCATCCCGCAAAATACAAGAATGCAACGTGTTTTTACCCGTTTTTATCTCGATAATGATCGTCCCGGCGTGCTGTCGTGCATTTATACCGCTTGTTGCACTTTAGAAATCCAAACTTGGTGTCTGTACTGGCAAACATGCGTATTTACAACGTGATCTCGTGTCGCATACAATCATCGACAAACCTCGCATCTTATTTGTCCTATCTTCAGTACCGCAAGTGTAAATTGTCTAAAAATAAGGTATTCGCTTTAATATTAATATTATGATCATAACTATAATAACGACTATATTATTATTATAATTATTATCACGAGTCTCCTATATCTTGTGGCAAGAAATGAATCTTAGAATTCCGTCTGTGCCTAGACGACTCCAGTTACCCTTTTATATATATCGGCATATTAACGAATTAAACCCAATCCATGAGTCGTCTGAGTTTTAGAAGATCTCCTCTGACCCACTTAATTTTTTTTTCGCGCGGGCTGAATTAGTTTTGAGCACTCTGTCAGAAACGTACTCATGCTGGAAGAGGGCTGATATTACATTTAAGTCAACGCAATATTGATGTTTTGTCTACTTGCTTAAGGCATGAATGCCTTGTTCGCGTCTCTGTTTTTTGCTTTGTGTTCGTTTTGGAGCTTGAACTACTCTCTTAATCTCTTAATATGTTGGTATCAACCATGCGGACACCGGCTGCTACTTTGAACTTGAGTTTTAGGCGCCCGTTTCCGGGTTTCGCTGCGCCGGCGTCGGCGTAACCGCGCTAAATTTAGCGTTAAAATCGACGTCACCTGACCTCAACTCCTATTCCATTCCCCGCCAAATTTAGCATGGAATTGAATCGGTGTTGAGGTGACGTGACATCAATGTTCGTGCTAAAACTAGCGGAGAAACTGAATTTGTTCATAGGTGACGTGACACCAAGTCATGTGACGTCTTTTTCCCTGCTGCATTTAGCAGGGAAACTGAATTGGTGTTGAGGTCAGTCACGTGGCGTAAATTTTTTTTCTAAATTTAGCAGAGATACTGTGGAAGAAGGGGAGAGTATGGAGGAGGAGGAGGAGGAGGAGGAGGGGAGGATAAGGAGGAGAAGGAGGAGGGGAAGAGGTGGATAAGAGGAGGAGGGCAGATAATGAGGGAATAAAACGAGGGTAAGGAGAAGGAGGAGGAAGGGAATACCCTCCCCTCCCCTTCCCTCCTCCTTCTCAAGAGCTGCGCTCTGATTTCGCATTACAGACATTTATAAACGTCTTTTATTTTTTGTAGGTAAATATATTTCTTGTATAAAGTGTGCCAGCACAGAAAGAGATAGGTTGTTCCTGGACACTATAATAAACACTGATTAATTGATTGATTGATGAATTGATTTATTAATAAATTGATTTTATTAACATTCATACTGAATTAAATGAATGTATTCTCTTTAGGTTTTGGAAAATATGCAATCACTTCAATTGGCTTTGACAACGCCCCACACTGGAAGGTCAATTTGCCGGATAATAGTACACTGGTTCAATGAAACAGCTAAGGAGGTTAATATGACAATATATGATACCGATTTACAAGGAAACTGTACGTAAGTAGAGCAGCCTCGATATACATTCGCACAAAGTTCTCTACCGCGGATCTGACATTGATGTCTTCAGGTGTCATCTTAAATACAGAACATATCCCATAGCTCCTGGGATATTTCTGACACGCTCTCGCATTGTAAATTGGTTAGACAAAGCTGACATTGTAAGCTTGAATACGATATGACGTGTTTAAAGTAATCTGCGGATACGTAAAGTTGGTTTGTGCAAGTGTGAAAAGAAAGCATTATTTCAACATATAAAATTGCATATTAAAGCACATAAACTGACGGAAAGGTTTCTGAAAAACACGCTTTCATTTGTTGCAAACAGCTTTTCAGGTGCTATTTGAATGCAAGTTATTGCACAATAATCCCACATCAGCGTTAGCAGCACATGTCACATATTATATTGATTAAGTTTTAAAATACTGGAAATAAAACGTCTCAGGATGACGCCGCTGGTAAGAGGAATGAAAACAACTAAAAACGGGACCAAGAACAAATGTATATATATGGGTGATTTCATCTCAACTCAGGCACGGATTTAGGGTCGAATTTTTAATTTTGACGAAAAAAATATATGTTTTGGGGCAATTCCTACAATAAAAGAAGACGCAAACGGCAATGTCGTCGGATTTTTTGTTCTCAAGTTATGGACCGTTGAAGCGGTCAAGGTGGAAACTGACGTTTTTCCAGCTTATCGGAGGTGCCATATTTCACTCCATCTCTTTTCCATACTTTTTACGCTACATCAATATAACTTTTTGGGAACAGTCTAGACATAGGCTATTACATGTTAATTATGTGTCTAGGTCATACCATGTTTAGTTATTTATTTTTTATTTGTCAAACCGCCTCTCTGCGACAATATTTGACGAAGTTCAGCAAGCTGTGCTGTGCGACCTAATTAGCATATGTTTATGATCGTTATATCAACTTAAAGCTCCTATTGAGCTCTTTCTTTTGAGTATACTTTCAATATTTTGAGATACGTATATAATGCGCTACATGTGCCTAAAAAACGAAAATTTTGAAAAACTAGCAAGTTTGGAGTTGATTTTCTAAAAAACCCCACTTTTTATTTCTTTTATTTTTTATTCACGGTTAGTGGATATAGTAGTCTATCAGAAACTACCAACAGAAATTGTAATATATTGTTTGTATGGCCGCTATTAAGACTCGAATCTCGGGCTATGAGTGTTTTGAACGGGACTTCGCACAGGCGCTCTGCTGAGCAGAAATTTGGCCTATGTAAGGTTTTCTATTTATCGTTAGCAGTTAACTCAGTATCCAACCATAAACATTAATAAAATTTGGAGTAGTGTACTTAAAAAAAATTTACTTCAAAGTCCGTATCCACAAGTGCGGGCACATCGCTTACTTCCTCTCAATGCAGATCGTTAGAGAATTCCTCTGGGGCCTTTTGCTTTCGGCTTTGAGTTTGAAATACCGAACTTGACATGTAATTGTCATATTTTCTTATGTCAAACAAATACGCAGTGCATATACATATGTACGATTTAGTAACTGACGCTTACGAGTACGGTTTATTTTGTGCGCGTACGGACTCTTTCGTTAAATAACAAGCATTTCGTAGCGTGTAAGGCTTCAAACGTGTTAGTCATGTGTTTAGGTTTCATTTCTATTTTCAGTGAGTCATGCCGGGTTACTTAGACTTTTTCTTCTTGACTTAAGTTTGTCCGGGAGTCTAGATGTTACGTATCTTCTCCGTCAATACATAGGGCGAAGCTCACACACCTTGCAAATCACGCCAGTGCCAAGTAAATAAATATTGTTAGGATGAATATTGTTGCTTTACTGGATTTTACACTAAGATATTAAGGTAAGTACTAACATTAAATAGAAAACCTTACAAGGGTCAAAATTCTGTTCAGCTGAGCGTCTATGCGAAGTCCCATTCAACACTCTCACAGCACGAGATTCGAGTTCTAGTAGCGGCCATACAAACAGTATATAAAAATTTCTGTTAGTAGGTCCTGGCAGACTACTATATTACCTAAATGTAAATAAAAAATAAAAAAATAAAAAATAAAAGAAATAAAAGGTGGGGTATTTTTAGAAAATCGACTTCAAACTGGCAAGTTTTTCTAAAGAAAGACTTGCAAGTTTGAAGTCGATTTTTTAAAACACCCACCTTTTATTTCTTTCATTTTTAATTTACAGTTAGGTAATATAGTAATCTGTCAGGACCTACCAACAGAAATTGTAATATATTGTTTGTATGGCCGCTATTATAGGACTCGAATCTCGTGCTGTGAGAGTTTTGAACGGGACTTCGCATAGACGCTCAGCTGAGCAGAATTTTGACGTATGTAAGGTTTTCTATTTAATGTTAGTACTTACCTCAATATCTGAGCGTAAAAGCCAGTGAAGCAACAATATTCATCCTAACAATATTTATTTACTTGGCACTGGCGTGATTTGCAAGGTTTGTGAGCTTCGCCCTATGTATTGACGGAGAAGATACGTAACATCTAGACTCCCGGACAAACTTAAGTCAAGAAGAAAAAGTCTAAGTAACCCGGCATGACTCACTGAAAATAGAAATGAAACCTAAACACATGACTAACACGTTTGAAGCCTTACACGCGACGAAATGCTCGTTATTTTACGAAAGAGTCCGTACGCGCACAAAATAAACCGTACTTCGTAAGCGTCAGTTACTAAATCGTACATATATATATGCACTGCGTATCTGTTTGACATAAGAAAATATGACAATTACATGTCAAGTTCGGTATTTCAAACTCAAAGCCGAAAGCAAAAGGCCCCAGAGGAATTCTCTAACGATCTGCATTCCCCGTATTGGGAGGAATAAGCGATGTGCCAGCACTTGTGGATACGGACTTTGAAGTAAATTTTTTTAAAGTATACTACTCCAAATTTTATTAATGTTTATGATTGGATATTGAGGTAACTGCTAACGATAAATAGAAAACCTTACATAGGCCGAAATTCTGCTCAGCAGAGCGCCTGTGCGAAGTCCCGTTCAAAACGCTCATAGCACGAGATTCGAGTCTTAATAGCGGCCATACAAACAATATATTACAACTTCTGTTGGTAGTTTCTGATAGACTACTATATCAACTAACCGTGAATAAAAAATAAAAGAAATAAAAAGTGGGGTTTTTTTAGAAAATCGACTCCAAACTTGCTAGTTTTTCAAAATTTTCGTTTTTCAGGCACATGTAGCGCATTATATACTTATCTCAAAATATTGACAGTATAATCAAAAGAAAGAGCGTAATTGGAGCTTTACGGTGATATAAAGATCATACAAATATGTTAATTAGGTCGCACAGCACAGCTTGCTGAACTTCGTCAAATATCGTCGCAGAGAGGCGGTTTGACAAATAAAAAATAAATAACTAAACATGTTATGACCTAGACACATAATTAGCATAAAAAAGCCTATGTCTAGAGTGTTCCCAAAAAGTTATATTGATGTAGCGTAAAAAGTATAGAAAAGGGATGGAGTGAAATATGGCACCTCCGATAAGCTGGAAAAACGTCAGTTTCCACCTTGACCGCTTCAACGGTCCATAACTTGAGAACAAAAAATCCGACGACATTGCCGTTTGCGTCTTCTTTTATTATAGGAATTGCCCCAAAACATATATTTTTTTCATCAAAATTAAAAATTCGACCCTAAATCCGTGCCTGAGTTGAGATGAAATCACCCATATAAAGGTTGCTCTAGCATCTAATTTTCAATATTAACTTTCTATGATATAAAACACTTTTAACTTTACTTCAGTAATAAAAGACGTGTACATTAGGTGATTTTACAATGCATCTGCCAAATGATTACCGACTTCAGTACTTTCTCACGTGACCACACATGCTACGACTCCGTGTAGGAGTTGCCTTGTGTTCTTGGGATTCCTCGACCTTCGCATATGTTTGTCAAAGAAGTCTTGAACCTATTTATACTTACCTTCCAATTTCCGAATAGAAATTCAATAACAACGCCAAAACCTAAAAGTAAAAAAAAAAGAAAAAAAAAAAGAAAAGCATTTTGGCAGCATTATGTGTCACCCTGTTTCTATTCCCAGAGAGAAAGAGTATTTTAGAAATTGGCACTGATTTAAGCATTTTGAGGCACAGGTGATGGCGTACCCTAGTATACGCTTTGTTCAACACTTAGATTGTCTCCTTGGTTTGCTTTATTTTTCTCGCGGATAAGTTGTTGCTCTGAGAGTGAACATTGGTTTTCCCGCCTTTTTCTTACAGTGCGAGGAATGGTACAGTAATTGTGAAGGCTCGTCAAGATTGGAGAACCAAACAACTTTCAGAATTAAAGATTCCACGAACAATAGGTAATGCACGCAATAAAAAGCGTTCAATCACCCAGTATTTTCGAAAAATTTGATAATTTATAAAAAAAAAGAAGTCGACACAGCTGACATAAACACATGGCCAATATATTTATCAGATTGTCTCAGTACAGTTAAATGACTCATATAAAAACCCAAAAAATCACTACGAGTTGCTCATGTTGGATCCGACTTGAGTAGTAAAATTCAGCAGTAAAAATTACTCGGATAAAATTACTCAGACGTAAATAAATCTCCAACTCGCGCTCGCGCTCAGTCGCCCAATTTGACAAGTAGAACCCTTTAGACTGCTTGCTACTCGATGTGTGCATCCAGTTTAGTGCTAAAATATATTTTTTATTATTGCTATCATTTACACAATGTATAATATTAAACTCAAGCAAATACTATAATCAGTCAGTCGCAAATCCCTTAAAACAATCACGCATATCGATATACTAATCTAATTCCTCACTTAACCTTGAACTAACCTCCAAGCTAAGCTTGCACTGGTTCATTCTCTAAGTGAATACAATGTGTTCAGTTCGTTGCCTAAAGTAATTCCACCTTTGTTTCATAAATAAGCAAATACTTTTTTCGCCAAGTAAGTGGGCAAACAAGCTGTTGTATTAAGGCCCGTTCACAGTCTTGCGACCGAGTACGACCGAGAGAGACCAGACCGGCTTTTAAGCCTCTTGGGACTTCTTAGGACCAGCTCCGCTGCAGCACATCCGGTCCTAAGAAGTCGCAAGAGGCTTAAAAACCGGTCTGGTCTCTCTCGGTCGTACTCGGTTGCAAGAGTGTGAACGGGCCTTTACGATCGGTTGTCTTAACATAAACGCTATGTAAAGAAGAAAAAGAAGCACTCAAAATTGTCTAAGTGTTTAGCAGAATGTAACAAATGTAATCCTTTGTAACATTTAACCTATGTTATTTATTTATTTTGCGGGGAAGGGAGGGGAGGGGGGAAGAGCAAACAAACGTCTGGTCAGATCATATCACCATTCTAAATCGTGGAAATGTAGTGAACCGGCCTTTTTTCGAATTAATACCGGAATAAGTGTATTTCCACAGGTTTAACCGTTTGTCTGTATTTCTTTTTGTGTCGGTAGAGAGAACAGAAACAAGGATTTGCTTTATACAGGGCATGCGGAGATAAACAAGAAACAAAAACAAACATGGCCGAACTTTAGGGGGGAGTATGTTGCTTCCGACTGGCTATTGTTTTTCTTGTTTTTGAAGACCCTCAGAGAGTAGCGCGCACTTTAAATGTCTGACCACCAAGGACCAACTATGGTACCTCCTTAAATTTGCTTATACGGGATCGACACGCCTTCCTGATCCCTTGGATCAAAACATGCACTTGTTCATCAAATTAATTACAAATCTGCCGAAGGTATCGTGGGCTCCGCACCTTCACGACTACCTATTCAAGCCGCACGGTCCATATACCTGAGAAAGACTGAAAAATGAAAGACGTTTACAAACCTCTGTAAGGCGAAACTAGAGCGCAGCTCTTGAGGAGGAGGAGGTGAGGGTCCAGCGGGGAGGGTGTGCCCCTCCTCCTCCTCTCGTACCCTCCCCTCCCCATCCCCTCTTCCTCCTCTGCTTCTCCTCTCCTCCTCGTCCTCCTCATCCTACCCTTCTCCTCTCTTCCTGCCGCTGAATTGTGTACATGGGTGACGTGACACGAAGTAGTGACGTCATTTCCCCCACTAAATTTAGCGGGGAAACTGAATTGGTGTTACAGAAACGTGACGTCAATTTCCCCGCTAAATTTAGCGGGAAAATTTAACACGCTAAATTTAGCGGGAGAACTTCCCGCTAAATTAAGAGGAAAAAGTTCCCCGCTAACTTTAGCGGGGAACCGTCCAATAATGTAACACGCGTAGTTACGCCAACGGCGACACCACTCAAGCCGGAAACGGGCACCTAAGAACTGCGCTCTAAAATCTACAGGTCCTTCAACGCCTTCAACAACTTTGTGAATGACTTCGTCTTTGAATGGTTAGGTATCAGCGATGGACACTTATGTGCTCCAGGCGCCGAAGATTCGCGCCGAACTTCCCCGCAGCGGCCGCTAGCCAAGTCTTGGTTATAGCAGACAAACTTTTTTTTCTTCTTCTTTCAGCGCGAAACGAGTCTCTGTAATGCACAATATTCTAATGGTTTCACTTGCTTGCTTTGGTAGTCACGTTACCTTCCCAAAGCGCTGTGTCACCTTGCATTTATACGTGCAGTAAAAGCGCGGTTGGCACCTATCGTTGCATGGAGATAGTCGGGCGAGGCGCCGCTGACAGCGCATCCTCGCGTTTGTCGCGTTGCGCTATCTGTCGGAAGCACATCGAAGTGGGATGGTACCGTCTGCTATGCCGTCGTCTTGCTGTCATCCAGGCTCGGCGGCATCGGTGGCATCTTTCGTCTGAAGATAGTCGATGGAATTTCACTTGTGACATTTTGTTTGTGCTGGTGCGCATCGGCCACTTGAAAGGGCGACACTGGGGCATTTCTAAAGCGTAGCTCTCACGGAATTGCTCGCTAGAGCACCAAGATTTGTCGCGCACCCACCCAAACACAAGTTAAACATAAAAGAGCCGGAACTGTTTCTCTAACCCTCTCATGGCGCCCGGGAATGGCGCGAACACTCTGTATATTGTCGGTTGGGTCAGGTTTCTGCGACCGTGACGTGCAAAGTGGGTGGGGGAGTATAATGTTTGCTTTATGTTTGTGTCTCTCTTTTATGTGCTTTTCTGTCTTTGTGTTTTCACTACATTGAAGAGCTTGCTTGCTTGTCTAGTATATTTTCAGATGTGTTTGGGACTTCCTGTTTAGCCTGTATACCCTTCTACCCCAGTCTTGTTTTTTTTTTTGTAGTTATGTTAAATAAACCTAGCTTCTCATTTAGGAGAATTTTCGTTTCATTCAAAGTAACATGAGTTAATAAATATTTATATTTTTAGGAAGGAAAAAACCGTGGACATTATGGACAGACACCCGACTTCTTTTTACGGATTACAAGACATGTTTGATTTTTATTACTTCGTTCAATGGTGAAAAGTGTAAGTAATTGATATCATTTTCCATACTACGTTTAATGCAAGTAACACGAAGATGCCGTGAACTGGGCTTCCTCTTTCCATTCAAACATAGCGGGTACACAAACAGAGCAATCAAAATATTAACCTATCTGTTGCACCCTTACCGATATGGAACTTATGCGTCTCCAGTTGCGTTAATTTGATTATTCGAGTAATATGTCTGACTAGAGATACCTATGTGGCTACTATGAAGTTCTTGAGATCTCAGGAAACGCAGGTTTGACTTTTTATTTTTATGCTTCCTGATTTTTTTTCTTGATGTTCTTATCGGCTAATGCCGTATTCTCATTGGTTGCTGAGTGATAATGGGAATGGGACTAACCAGGGTCTCCGCTTTGTTTTGATCTACAAAGATGCCTGCATCGTCGTGAGGCATGTTGGTTACTAAGGGTATCAGGACACATGATCTTGTTTTCCGGTGGCAATGGGCCACCGGCGAGTAGGTCCGCTGGCGGCTGAGCTCCGATAAGAAACCGAAAATTAATAATGCGTCCAAATGTAGTTTTTTATTTTTTTTTGCGTCTTCAAATGCTGCTTTACCTCATACTTTTCTAAAATCAGTTGACTTATACCCGTCTCCTCTTAAGCTGACAGTGCGGTGTGAGCTACGAGCTGGCTTAACCAATCAACCGCCTCCCTTTTATCACCTGACTCCGCTTTCTGTGGATCCGTGTGGGGCGGGAGCGTGATCACGTGGAGAAAGATCGACGTATGATTGGTTCAAGGATGACGTAGCTTCCAGCTCAGTGTGAGACGAAGGGTAAACCGAGTATAGTGGTTTTCGATGATGCTTACCGTGTTCTTCAATGGAATCGTGTGCTTATTTTTCATACTCGAAACGGTAATGAGTAAAGATTAGTTAATTATTTAGATCATTAGTGTGTTTTTTTTTGCAATCCTCGGCGTCCACCGTGGCTGGCAGTTTGTTCCCGGAAAGTTTTTTTTTTCTTAACCTCCCTATTTTAGGAAGATTTGAAAGCTTTCGTTTAAACACCCGGTACACTGATGGTTCTGGAAATAAGACAGCTGGAACAGAAACCTCTCCCTATACCATTGCTCCAATCTTATTCGCCACTTTTGTTTTCAACATTGGAATATCGTACCCACCACAACAGAAATGATTCAAATAGTTTCGGCCTTTGAAATTCCCAGGAAGCCTAATTAGATGGAAGCACTGGTAATTCTGAGTGACTATTGGGTATTTTGATGAATCAGGATTTTTCGTCTCAAGAAATAGCATGAGCAAATACCCATCTCATCCAGGGAGCAAGGTCAGACCGCAATTTAATTTCTAGATGCAAGTTTAACAAAAGTTCAGGTAACGCTGGTAGCACTGATGAGTTGAGTTAACGAACTAACAATGTCGCACGCCTAACAAAAAAATGAAGTACAGGCGAGCTGGCGTACGTTGAACATGATGGTAAACTTGAGGCTGGAGTAGAAAAAGGAAACGCAAAAGAAGACAGAAAAAGAATAGGCAATGTCTCACACTCAGCTACAATGTATAATTCGTACGCGCCTTATATACCACGTCTCCAACGCCGTCACTACAACCACCAGGAGCAGCAAAACCCCATGACAAGAAAAGACAATAAAACAAGAGGGTAAAAAAAAACAGCACACACTCACAGTTTTTAACAAAAACGGGGGTAAACCGTCTGTTATTTCCCCTTACATTGGCTACGAAACATATGCACAAAGGATCACTGTTCAGCACAACAACCACCTTGCTCTCCGCGAACGTGAGGGGCTCACAACTGAACACAAAGAAACGACCCAGCCCCCCGAAAACGACTTAAAAAAAGCGCTTTCTTTAACAAATTACAGAATCAAAAGACACACATAGACACTGCCAACGCTTCGGAGCTCCCTACTCGGATCCTACAACAATCCTTAAAAAAATATTTAAAAAGTCTTACACGCGCATAAATTATTTACACTCGAATTGTTTACACTCGTTCCCAAACTCCAACCACGCCTGACACATACAGTTATCTTATAGGAATCATTTCTTGAACTACACGTTTCATATCAATGCGTTCTATGTGAATTACTTCCGTTTCGGACAAATGCGCTTTACACGCATGGCATTCCTGAAGGTGCCTGGCTAACTCGGAGTTGGAAGAAATGTTTCTCACATTCCGTTTGTGCTCAGTGAATCATTTACGCAACTCGCCGTACGACCTTCTGTCCCGATTCAAAAGGCGTAAGTTTGCATAACTTAAATTCCGGCGTGAACACAGCCTCCACTCCAAACAGCTTGTCGGCTCTTCACACTTGGTTCATCCAGCTTAGTTCTGAGTTCGCACGCTACCGCTTCGATGGCGCATGAAGGGCGGATGCCCTCCCCATTTGAGCTGATTAACACATTTTCGTTTGACTCTTCTCGAGTGGCTTAATGCGTTGCCTCGTCAAGCCTCGCGACGAGAAAACTCACTGGAACACTGGCGCAGTTTCTCAGGTAGCCCTAAAATCTTCCCATCTGCGTATTCTATGTTCTATGTTTTATGCATATGCATCCATACTTTTAGTTCGCAGCATTCTAATACCGTGCGCTTAAAAACAATTCTAACAATGTTATTAGCGATTAGTTTTCCATAGAAATTTTGCAAAGATTTTATATTGCAGATAGGGTAAAACTCTCCAGTTTGATTAACAACGGCTTGGATTGTTCCGACTCTGCTTGATAAATGGAGTCAATGTACCTGCGTGCTTTCTCGTTGTAGGCAATTATAAAGGAAC